>WNGS01005451.1:641946-649446 GCA_020271785.1 Procambarus virginalis | reverse complement strand
AGTGACGACACCAGAGGACAGTGACTCACGGCACCAGAGGACAGTGACTCACGGCACCAGAGGACAGTGACGACACCAGTCGACAGTGACTAACAGCACCGCAGGACAAGATCTGACGACGCCAGGGAACAGGGGGTCATCACCCCACCATAGAACAGTGACTCACGTTCCAGAAATCAGGGACTTTGGAAAGCCAGAATACTGAGTAACTTTACACATCTCACCTGATGGGCAGGGGAGGCAGGGGGGTACATGTCGCTTCAAGGGGGACACCTCCTGTTATTAACCAAGTTACTGTGTGTTTCTGTCCATGTAGTTGAGGGTCAATACTCCCCGGCTCATTACCAACTTGATAACCCGGTGGCCATCTCCGCCAAGTTAGGTCATTTCAGCAGACACTCCTCAGTCTACAGGACTTTGTGTATCGTCTGTTCCTCATGCGTATATATATACTAGTGCGGGTTACCCGGCGTTGTTCGGGTCTCTCTCGTCTGTCCCTCTATATATCCGTCCACCTATTTGTCTATCCATCAGTCCATCCATTCATCTATTTCTCATCTATTTATTTGTCTATGAGTCTCTCTTATCGACTTATCTGTCCCTCTATTTACCCATCCGTTTATTAATTCTATCCATCTGCCCATCCTTATATCCATTTATCTATCTGTCTGTCTATCAATCAGTTCATATATCTATTCATCCATCTGTGCATCCATATATCCATACCTCTATCCATCCAGCTATTTTCCATCTATTTACCCATCTATCTATCCACCTACTCATATTTCTATCCATATGTTTATCCATCTATCTGTAATTCCACTACCCATCCATCTATCTATCTTTCCATCGATCTACTGTTTGCCTCTATCTCTGTCTCTCTCTTTGTCTCTGTCTCTGTCATTCTGTGTCTCTATCTCTGTTTTGTTTTTGTCTCTCTCGCTATATCTCTATTTGTTTATCTTGGCAGGCCCGGGCACCGCCGGGTACCGCAGGTAGTGAGTATAGCCTGTAGCAGTTGTCTAACGTTCAGGTACCTGTTTACTGTTAGGTGGGTAACAGTAAACAGGTGCATCAGGTATACGAAACTGCCCATTTGGGTTGTGTGTATGTGTGTGTGTGTGTGTGTGTGTGTGTGTGTGTGTGTGTGTGTGTGTGTGTGTGTGTGTGTGTGTGTGTGTGTGTTCCGAATAAATAGTAAATTTAAGTAGCGTTGATCAATCAAATCATTCTGGGTTCATATGGGTGGGTATAAAAGACAGGCAGAGGAATAAAACCACTATTTCTCGTTTCAGGTGAGTTTTGAGGCAGAGATGAAAGGCAGTACAGTCACCAGCTGGCCGAGGCTCAGGTAAGTCACCAGCTGGACGAGGCTCAGGTAAGTCACCAGCTGGCCGAGGCTCAGGTAAGTCACCAGCTGGACGAGGCTCAGGTAAGTCACCAGCTGGACGAGGCTCAGGTAAGTCACCAGCTGGCCGAGGCTCAGGTAATCACCACCACCACCTGGTAAAGATACAGCTGAGTGACCACGTTTTGGTGCTAATGACTTCACGTGATCACGTATTTCGAAGGATGTAACTGGCCTGAGGGCGAGGAGCAAATCAACCTTACATGTCCTCACATGTAGTGCTTAAGGTACCGTCAGGTATTCCCCACGTATAGAACGAATACTTAAGATGATGTATTACATTTAAGCTCGAATCAAACCATTAGCCCCCCACCCCATCCTGTCTTCACCATCTTCAAACTTCCTATCAGACATATCCTCCTACCTCCCTGACTCACTCTATCTCCACTATCAGGATCACAAATACAACCCCTCATCCCCACAAGGGCTTTGTTCGTAAACTAATCCCCAACACCTAACAACCTCCAATCTACCTCTCAAGCAAAAAGAAACTTCTTTCCGAAACCTTACTCCATTTCACCCTCCAACAACCTCCGGCAACAACGCCATCCAAACCACAACTTTCAGTTTCCCACTCCTCCACAACCTTCAACTACACAACATCTCACAACAAGGCCCTCAGTGCACAACTCTCCCCCCCCCCTCCCATAACAACCTCCAACCACCAGACCTGCTCATCACATCTCCCTCCTCCTACCTCATCATGTCTTCCTACCACTAGACCAATTCATCACATCCCCCTTCCGCCAGATCACCTTATCATCACCTACAACCTATGAGCCTCCATGACCTCCACTTGGCTAAGATAACCCCGACAGGAGTTATAAACTCACATGGGCCCATAAACGCAGAGAGTGGAGGCGGCTGTTGGATCGCAACTTTTCAACTTGATCAAGATTATACTCCAATTTTTGGAGCTGTGCAAAAATGCTGACTTCCAAAGTGGGCTGCTGGAGACTTCCTCTCCTCCTCTAGGTAGTACACGGGCCCAATTTGCTGGGACCGTGTCAGTCTATCTAGGCCAGTGAGCTTTTGTGTCAGGATGTGGGTGTCTAAGAGTGTATTTGGAATTCCCTTAACGGTATAAATGGTGGTCATTAGCGAATTACTCGGGTCTAAATTGTAAACAGTCCGTTCCAACTCTTCATGCGCCTCAGTTTGGACGCTGTCGACACGCAGAACTCGTAATTCTGTGGCTCGGGTTCGATTCCCGGACCAGGCAGAAACAAATGGGCAAAGTTTCTTTCACCCTGATGCCCCTGTTACCTAGTAGTAAATAGGTACCTGGGAGTTAGACAGCTGTTACGGAACTGCTTCCTGGGTGTGTGTGTGGGGGGGGGGGAATTATAATTAGTTAGTAGTTAGTTACAGTTGATTGACAGTTGAGAGGCTGGCCAAAAGAGCAGAGCTCAACCCCCGCAAGAACAACTAAGTGAATACAAACGTGCTTCAAATATACAGAAGAGCTTCAATTAGACAGAGGTGCTTCAAACAGACAAAAGCGCCTCAAATCAGATCCTTATTTAAATGATGGTGGCAGACGAGCCTAAATGTATACACGTAGCGGGAATGGAGCTTCGCCTTCCAAGCCCTCCCCGGCCCACAACATGACCTGTTCTGGCGGAAATATCACCCCAGCTGTACCCAAGCTGCCCCTGACACTGCGGCAGGTTGGTGGTACTCCTCTTAGTGCCCCTGACCTCTGGGGGGGGGGGGAATTTCACGCAAGGCCTTGATAAGGTCGAGCGATTTATATCATCTACTGAACTACAGCCCCGCTCCTGGGCAAGTCCACTACGGGATCACCATACCCCGTGCTACTTGCAACTTTTTGTTCCGAGTTGCTGAATCTAAAACAACTTCACCATATGATGCTTTCTGTGCTTCAGGCGTGTGCCATCCTTGGCCTGGGTTCGAAACCTGTTAATCTTTCATCAATCCCAACGGCGTTGTTTACTTTTAATAAACAGTTTATGAGCTGCGAAGCACTATGAGAAGCACTTATTCATAACAATATTAACCAGGCCGCAGAGACCGGGCCGCAGGGACACTAAAGCCCCGAAATCATCTCAAGATAACCTGGTCAACAATTAATATGAGTGAGAGCTTTACTCTCAGGGACTGGGGGAGTGAAGTCTAGGGAGGTCTTTATAATTTATTGTAAGTGTCTTCGCTTATTGTTTAGTTAAATACGGATCTCCTAGCGCCCTTACCCATTTCCATTATTTTACACTTTCTTGGATTGAATTCCAGCAGCCATTTATCTGCCCACTCCTGAAGTTTGAAAAGGTCTTCTTGCAGAACCCTACTGTCCCCCTTCAGTTCTCATTGCCATTAATTTTGCATCATCTGCAAACATTGATATATATATATATATATATATATATATATATATATATATATATATATATATATATATATATATATATATATATATATATATATATATATATATATATTTATATATATATACGAGCTCACACTTTGTTTTCTGTCCGCTAGGTACTCCCGTGACCAGCCTAATACCTTTAATTTCAAATATGTTTATTGAGACAAGAAAAAATACATCTCAAAGGGATAGAGTAGCTTAGGCTATTTCTACCCCCCCCCCCTCTCTAATACCTTTCTTTACTTTTATCCCCTCTTGTCTCTCTATCTTATGTATTAATCTTTTGTGAGAAACTATCAAAGCTTTCTTGCAGTCTTGGAAAATGCAGTCTACCCATCCTTCTGTCTCTTGTCTTATTTTGGTGACCCTGTCATAAAATTCAATCAAGTTATTTGAGCAGTGATGTGCCTCTGTTATAATGTTGACTCTTCCAAAAGTTTTTCATTCCTTTTTCCGATTTCTTTCCAGCATTTTTCATGGAATTTCTTTATTTTTTTCCATCACTTTTCATGGACTGCTTGTTAAAGGACACTGGTCTAGTGTGCAGTGCTTCATGTCTGTTCTCTTTGTGAACTAAACCACACACATCAGAAGATGAGGAGATGGCGACGTTTCGGTCCGTCCTGGACCACATTCGACTTGATAATGGTCCAGGATGGACCGAAACGTCGCCGTCTTCCCATCTGGTGTGTGATTTAGTTCTCATATCTTCAAGCCACGTTCATCGTCTGCATCTGTTCGCTTTCATAAATATCGAAATTACATTTACCTTTTTCCAGATTTCCAGTAGTTCTCCCATCTCTAGGGTTATGCTGAACACTATAGTTAATAATAATAATAATAATAATAATAATAATAATAATAATAATAATAATAATAATAATATAATAATAATAAAAATAATAATTTCTTTAGGAAAAGTACATACATAGTTGCAGAGTTACAGTACAAATATTCTGTTTGATTTAAAGAAAGAGGTAGTACATACAATACCTAAAGCCACTAGTACGCATAGCGTTTCGGTCAAGGATAATGGATAATACAAGATCCCTTCCGAAACCATTGTGATATTTAGTCTGGTTCTTATGTTTTTTTTTTTCAATAGGAAACCTCCATCCACAGGCTGTGGATGCTATACACGATTGAACTACATGTTGAGAAGGGAGGCCAAAGAGAGCTGGCGCTCAACTTCCCTAAATCACTATTAGGTGAGCCCATATTAATGTGAACATTCTTCCGAAGTCAACATTCTTTAATGTTCTTCAGCACCCACACAGCTTCAGTAGCAAATATAACACGCAACATAACATCGATATATATTTTAGAACGCACCTGCCACAGGAAGCATAATGAGTTACAGCTCATTCTTCAGACAGGTGCGCACACCAATCTTCCTCGCCTCCCAACTTCTTCCCCAGCATCTCTCGCTGCTGCTGCTGCTGCTGCTGCTGCTGCTGCTGCTGCTGCTCTTCCTCCTCCTCCAGACCCCGCCCCCCCAGGTGTCTCCACTAGGGGCGACGTGACATGTCTTCCTGTAACTAATCCCATCACCTGAAGGAGTCCAGCTGTCAGGAGGAACAGTGGGAAGGGGGAGGGGAGTAGTGAGAAAGTTGGGTGAGAGGAGAGAGAAAGTGGAGTGGTATTGACATCCGGCGTACACGAGGTGCGTCCTGAGACGATTAGCGAGGCGTTGCCAGCCTCTCTGACGAGTCACTCGCCCAGAGTCAAGAGCAGTGTTTGTTTACCAGTGAGCACTGCGCACTCTTAGGTAAACACGGGTGATAATAACTTTGGGTGGATCTGTGTACTTCTCCGAGCATATTACCCCTCCTACATTTACCTTTAGTCGCGGGTTTCTTCCTTTCTCTCGCCTTGATCACGCTTCTTCTCCCGTCTCCTCCTCATCTTCCTCCCGTCTCCTCCTCCTCGTAGCTCATCCTCGCTGTCACTTTGACAACACAGTTTCCGCGCAACAACTTCCTCCTGGCCCGCTCGTATCATTTAATTGAAGAGAGTGAGCGCCAGAGTGGAGGCGGGGATCAATGCCAGTGGACCCGTAAGGCCGGCCACAAGAGCCTTAAACACCAGGCACTCCACCCAAGGTGCACGACCCTCTTCCCCCACTTCTTCCCTCCAAAATTTCAATTAAACTCGGCCGCTTTATGTACGGGTATTCAGATTGTTGCAGTGGCGTCTTGTGTTTCAGGGTTGAGTCGGGCCCTTCTCTCGACCTGGTGGGCGGTTGTTCTCCAGCTCCCGGCCCCGCCCCCTCTTCCTTCCCTTCACTACCCTGAGAGGCTTTCTCTTAGGCTCCCTGACCCCAACCCTTGCTGCATGGTTGCCTGCATGATTGGCTTGCATGCTGGTACAACTGGATCAATCTCGTCAGGACGAAAATAAGACCTCAAGCAATCGTTGCAACTCGGTATTATTCTCCTCAAGACGTATAATAAGACATTCGGAATAATAACGATAATAATAATGATGATAAAAGTAATAATAACTAATAATACGAATATGAATATAACAAATATATATTCATATATAGAACAATATTGCAATTGGATCCTATGTGGCGTTAATCAATAAAGATGAACGAGAAAAAAGAGGGAAATAGTCATGTTGTTTTGAATTCACGTTTTACAAGCCCTTGCATTGAATTACAAACGTTTACAAGCTCTAAACAAGCTTTGCTTAGAGCTTGTAAGAGTTGTAAACAAACGTTTACAAGCTTTGTTTACAAGGTCTAAACAAATCTTTTCATCCATAATGATCTTACTAGCCATTATAATACTAGACTTCCAAGTCTTTATTAATTTTGTTTTGTTTTTATAACATTGCTTTAAGCCCTTAGAAAACCTTCAAGCTCTTAACAGGTTCTTTCAAGATTAATTTAACAAACTCTTAAAACTCCTAAAGAGCTTTACCACCTATTACATAACTTGCAGATCTTAGATCCCTGATAAGACATATAACCCAATGCAAGACATGCAACGTCTTATGTAAAAAAATTTAAAGTATTAGTAAACAATTACCTTTATAAGCATATGAAGAATTACAAGTTTTTTTGCGAGGTCAATAAACCCACCTAATTCCATACACATTCTTATATCTTACGAAGTCCCACCAGGCTCTGGAAAGTCTCTTCAAGCCCAAAGAAAGTCATTAAAGTAAATTTTAGGAGATAAACAGAAATGTGTGGCCCGGCATTTCCTACGCCATTCCAACGGTGTTGAAAATCTCTACAAGTCTTTTTAACTTTTGAAGCTGGGTTCAGCTCCTGTGTTCTGTGTGTGTACGTAAGTGAGAAAATATCGAGGTCTCTTGATTTACCACTCCGTAAATAATGCGGAGGAACATAACGTGGTTTTTCATTACCACAACTAATAAAACCAAATAACCTACCTAGGCCTATATTGGTAGCAGTCTTTCTTGTAAAAATTTGTTGTTGAATATGACCGAGGTAAGATTATCATTCTAACATCTTCTTCACTGTCGATGGTAATTGAAATATCAATTCTCCAAATTCATTTTTATTTATGGTCTGACGCCTGAATGCGTTTCGTATTCTTATTACATTTCAAGACATAGCATAAAGATTGTACTGTGCTAGGCATAACTTTGAGTTTAGCTTGTAACAAATATAACATATCCAGTCCTATGGCGCTTGAGACGTCGACACAGATGGATTTAAGACTTAAAG
>WNGS01005451.1:592579-607690 GCA_020271785.1 Procambarus virginalis | reverse complement strand
CTCAGCCGTGCACATGTCTCCCTTCCATCTTGAGATGAGGTTATCTCAAAGATTTAAGATCTTTTTCTTCATTCCAGACTGAAGATGCACACAATTTTGCACCAAGCTTCATAATCGAAAACCGAACAGATTATTAAATTAGACCAACAGATTTTATGGATTTAAATGCGCTCGCCCTAAAATATTTGAAGGCATAAAAAAAAACTGTAAAAAATAATAAAAGGTTCGAGAATGCCCATAAACACTTAGGGTCTTCCACTTTTCCTTAAAACACATTCCATTATGCTTTATTTTGCACCCAGGGACTTCACAGGTCTCTATTAATATATTAAAAGCATCGAGCCTTTACCACATCATCCCTTCCCTTCTCCACACACTTCTCTAATGCTCCTTCTCTCCCACTCCACCCTCCCATCTTCTCCTTGTCTCTCACCAACCCTCATGTAACCAAAGCACCCTTCCTATCTCCTTTGCCCCAGGAAAGGAGATTCCCCCTCCCATCCACCTGCAGTCTTGCCTACACCTTCACCGCCCTCCAACACTCCATAATTAATTGTGGGCCAGCGACGCAGGCAGGTTAATTACCAGGTGATCGAGCTATATATCTCATGAGTTTCTTCGTGGTGAGGAGATCACTTCCTGGGGCGAGTGTTGCTTCTCAAGATCACAGAGAAGTTGCTGGAGGTGAAATGAGATTTTCCTTTTTTTTTTAGCATTGCTCGCTTCTGTTGAGTGGTTGATTGACAACATTATTTAGACCTTAGTTTAGTTCATTATTTATACGCCCCCTTGTGGGCGGTAGTGGAATGTACAGCCGCCCCTGTGGGCGGTACAGAGGCACATAATGGGCTCAGGAACTCCAAAATTCATTTAGCTAAGCATATGACAGTCTTGATGAGCTAGTTATAAAATTATTGTATATTGTTACATCAACAATGGGCTTGAGACCGCCCACCGATACAGTCAACTTACATTAAGCAACTTACATATGCGGAGAGTTAGTGTCGTTAATGGTAGCTTTAGCCTGCACGCCGCCCCTTAACCCCTTAGCAACGGTGGAATGGTTGAAACGGGAAAAATCCGTTACCGTTGTTTACGGTGTGAGGACATGTAACCAGATATTAGCGTGAGCAATCAACGCTCAGTGCACACTCATATGCGTCAATATGGCGTGAGCAGGTTATTTATTGGACAATTAAAAGAGCTGATGGTGACACTAATGGTGATGGTGACACTAATGGTGATGGTGATAGTAATGGTGATGGTGATAGTAATGGTGATGGTGACCTTAATGGTGATGGTGACACTAATGGTCCCCTTCAGCATGAGAGAGGAGGAGTGCCTCTCTGGCCAGTCCGTCCTCCTAAGGTGCCCCCAAGCGTGAAGATAACGGTCACTGTAAAGTGTCCTCTCTTAACCTACTAAACTAAGCCAGAGGACCCAAAACAGAAAACGGGACAGTACGTCACCACTTTCGCGAGCACGCTTCCATTTTCTAGTACGACCATTTTTTGACCTTATGTGACGCTAAGGAGCGAAATGCGACGTTCTTTGTAGAAGGATAAGATGTTGTGGCAAGCAGCCAGTCTCTAACAATCCATTTTCTATCGCTTGTAACATTCCAGAGAACAAGTCAAAACATTTTATCCGGTGATATCACAAGTTTCAATCACCAAATTGATGAAGGTGATTGCCAGTCATGTAAAGTCGCAATGCAATCTGTCAAAATTTCGATGGAAACAAAAAATAAAAGCATTTTGATTAAATGGAAACAATGAAAAAAAAAAATCGTAAGCCTCTCCTGACCTTCCATTGACGTGTACTTGTCAGGAGGTTAAAACCAAATCGTAATATTGAATTTGGCGCGCTAACAGATTTCATTTTATTTCAGTGTCAGCTGCAGTAAAAGAGAGAACGGTGTGATTATCAACGGCTGCGTGTCCTCGTTATTACCTCACAATATCAGTGGGTCAGATTCACGAAGCAGTTACGCAAGCACTTACGAACGTGTACATCTTTCCTCAATCTTTGACGGCTTTGGTTACATTTATTAAACAGTTTACAAGCATGAAAACTTGCCATTCAACTGTTGTTATTGTTATAAACAGCCTCCTGGTGCTTCGGAGCTCATTAACTGTTTAATAATTGTAAACAAAGCCGCCAAAAATTGGGAAAAGTTGTACAGGTTCGTAAGTGCTTGCGTAACTGCTTCTTGAATCTGGCTCCTGGCCAATGCCGCAACTTTATCCTGCAAGTATCTTATAAAGTAGATTCCAGTCACCTGGGCTCTATAGGAGACTCGAACCGTGGACCCCAAGCGTAGATATTAGGAGAAAGCACCAAGCCAGACTGACTATACAGCACTTGTAAGATATAAGAGGCCAGGCCCACGAGCTGTGATATTACTTCACACACAAGTGAAGGGACTGTGCCCAAGCACTTCGACTACCGGGGATGGAACGCCAAAGCAGAGGTATTGTAAACTGCAAAAGTTTACAATACTGTATTGTAAACAGTATAAAGGAGGTGAACTGTATCGACCCTTTCAAGTGGATGAGTTTTAAATGTGATGAAAGAAACAGAAAATATACTTTAGCAGAAATGTTCGTTCCAAGAGACATACACACACACTCTGAATACGAAATTCTGAACGTTAATATATGACAAAACGAGAGACGCAATTAATTGCATTATACTTCAAAATGTTGGTGAATTAAACCACAAATGTAGGAGCTGATTTTAGCTCATGAAAGCACACATAGTTGAGTACAAATACAACGCACACGGACACGCACACACACACACACACACACACACACACACACACACACACACACACACACACACACACACACACACACACACACACACACACACACACACACACACACACACACACACACACAACTCCCAAACACCACATATACACAACGCAAAGAAAGAAAAACAGCAGAGTGTATCTTGGCATCACCCAGAATGAGATCACTGATAACGCGAAACTTAATATTTAGATAAGGATGCGCAATGCTCACAGTACACGGTACGTAGGTGGTCTGGTGGCCCAGTACACGGTACGTAGGTGGTCTGGTGGCCCAGTACACGATACGTAGGTGGTCTGGTGGCCCAGTACACGATACGAAGGTGGTCTGGTGGCCCAGTACACGATACGTAGGTGGTCTGGTGGCCCAGTACACGATACGTAGGTGGTCTGGTGGCCCAGTACACGGTAGACCCGAGTCAAGAAAGCACGGAACAGGTGTCAGACAATCTAAGACACGAAGGAACAGATCAAACAGGAGATGGGCGGAGGCTGAGAAGATTTACACATATTCAGAATAATTTAAAATGGTAACTGGCGGTTCCCAAGGTAGTCAATTCAGAAATTACTAAAATGCAAAAGGAAAATGTAGGGAAGAGTAAACAAAGGGAAGAACAAAAGGCAATACAATTAATTAAGAAATGAATTCATAGCTTAATTTCTCTCATTCTTCCTTCTTTTACCTACGCCTTATTCTTTCTCTGAATCTCTCTTTCACTCCCATCTTTCTATCTCCTTTCTTAATTCAAATCTCCCTTTTTTTTTAGCATCTCCAGCTGACTATCTCTCTATTTCCTTGTTATTTTCTTTCTCCTTGTCTTCTTTCAGTCCTTCATTCATTTCTTTCTAAGACTCTCTAGTTCATATCTCCCCAACTCCCTCTTTCTATATTCTCACGTTTTTTTCTCCCTAAACAATTAAATTACCAGTGAGCCTAGCCTGCAGGAGGCAGTCCCCCGTGTACAGTGAGAGCAGCCCCCTGTACACAGTGAGAGCAGCCCCCTGTACACAGTGAGAGCAGCCCCCTGTACACAGTGAGAGCAGCCCCCTGTACACAGTGAGAGCAGCCCCCGTGCACAGTGAGAGCAGCCCCCCGTGTACAGTGAGAGCAGCCCCCCGTGTACAGTGAGAGCAGCCCCCTGTACACAGTGAGAGCAGCCCCCCGTGCACAGTGAGAGCAGCCCCCCGTGCACAGTGAGAGCAGCCCCCGTACACAGTGAGAGCAGCCCCCCGTGCACAGTGAGAGCAGCCCCCCGTACACAGTGAGAGCAGACCCCCGTACACAGTGAGAGCAGCCCCCCGTGCACAGTGAGAGCAGCCCCCCCGTACACAGTGAGAGCAGACCCCCGTACACAGTGAGAGCAGCCCCCCGTGCACAGTGAGAGCAGCCCCGGAACCTGGGGACCACTTCCCACGGATCACCATAACTGATTGTAATAGTCTATAATGGAGCGTCACAATGAAATGTTCAGTCTGGAATGGTGTCCATGGACAGTGGACAGACTGAGGGACACTGAGGACAGTGGACAGACTGAGGGACACTGAGTACAGTGGACAGACTGAGGGACACTGAGGACAGTGGACAGACTGAGGGACACTGAGTACAGTGGACAGACTGAGGGACACTGAGGACAGTGGACAGACTGAGGGACACTGATGACAGTGGACAGACTGAGGAGACACTATAAACAATATCAAACTCCTAGACAACAACAAACTCCCTGACAACACGGATATGTATACATGTATTCTGTATATGTGATGTCAAGCAATTGGCGCGTATCAAACTACTAGGNGAAAGAAGAGAAACGGAAAAAAAAACTTGATTAATTATCTCCCCTCCCTTGCAGGACGGATGATAAATAAAGCACCAACCTCTTTTTTGATTGCAGTTTCCCCCCCCCTGCATTCCACCTGATTATGGATCCCGTAATCATCTGACCGATTAACGAAAATCTCTCACATAATCCATTCCCTCATTAGTCTCTCCAATAATGAATATGATTGCAGCTTCTTCTTTCATCACCTGCTCCACCCTCCTTCCCATATACAGCTTTATGGACCCCACGTCGTTATTTAATGCGAAATGTCTTCTATCATTTTTATAATATTCGATCTCTCCTTAGACATACTAGTACCAACCCTAGTATGCATTAGGTTAGACAGTAGTACGGTACTTCACTTGATCCTTGTAACAAGTCATTATTAGACGTAGCCTAACAACTACAGGGAGTATGCTAAAAAATTGACTTACTGTAGGCTAGTTAGCCTACTAATTTGTTAGTAGGCTAACAAATTAACTTAAATACGGAGGTAAATGGGAACAAGGATTATTTAAATACAAACTTTAAAATCCAACAGGTACGGTAATTAATCCAAAACTAGCCTCCTGGAGCTAGGAAACTATAGCACTAAAGATACTTGGTCTAGTTTACAGTTCAAGGTAGTAGAGAATATTAACATTTAGGATTACACTGTATATATATATATATATATATATATATATATATATATATATATATATATAATATATATATATATATATATATATATAAAAGCACACTGGTTGTGATTCGAGAGTAAACAAGTGGAAAACTAAGAAATAAAGTACATGTTCTTAATTATAAAGGTAACTTCTTTACAAATTATAATAACTATCAAAAGTATGATATGTATCACTACCGCCTGATAGGTCCTCCCAGCGACTATAAGAAATATTGCCGGAACAACCGTGGACATCTTCAAGAGAAAACTGGACTGTTTCCTAAGAGACGTCCCGGATCAGCCGGGCTGTGGTGGGTATGTGGCTCTGCGGGCCGCTCCAAGCAACAGCCTGGTGGATCAAACTCTCACAAGTCGAGCCTGGCCTCGGGCCGGGCTTGGGAGTAGAAGAACTCCCAGAACCCATCAACCAGGTATCAACCAGGTATCAACCAGGTAAAAAAAATATAATATATTTAAGATGTATACAATTTTCTTTATAGAAGAATTACTATATGTAATCATTTAGAGAAAAACATAATTTTGTTATGACATTATTGCACACTAAGAGCAAGTAATATGTAACATTAGAAACCTGTCATTTTAGCTTTTCTAATGATAAACTGTAATGTGTTAGCATAGGTCTAAGGCCTAAATCTTGTGTGCATGATTGCAAACATTTTAATTAATTTGCATAAAAATATTGGAAATTGTTCAGGTACAATTTCTTGATTGATAACAGAGACAAATCGTGTCTAAATATAGACTATCCACGAGATCCCCCCCAACAATGAGTTTATGTTGAAATTAAGAAAGATAATAGGGAAGTAACCAATGTAACAAAAAATAACAATAACAAGCCTATACCATATTCAATTTTTTTGGTAAAAAATAGTAGAAATGAAACTTGGATTAAAGTAAATATTAAACCCATTAGTGGTAGTAGTCAAAAAAGAGGATTAAATTAAGTTTTTAATATTCAAATATAAAAATTTAGTAAACATTGTGTTAATTAATTGTTTAATAAATATTTTGAATAGAGATAGGCAGAAAAGAAGGAGATTCAGCTTAACATCAAACATTAAAACTAAGAATACAACGTAAGAGGTTAGACTATTAGCAGATTATGTAAAATATAGTTCTCACACACAAATATTTTAATTATAAATAATATATATATATATATATATATATATATATATATATATATATATATATATATATATAAATGTTTACTGTATTTAGGTAAGGTACATACATACAAGAGGTTTTACAAAGAATGATGGATTTATAGATAGAGCTAGTACATACAATGCCTAAAGCCACTATTACGCAAAGCGTTTCGGGCATGAAAAACATTAATGACTAAAGCTTAATACTAATTGAGTATAAAGAATAAAATGTGTTGAGAACAAATAAAAAAAAGAGATAAAAAAAAGGGGGGAACATGGTTGAAAAAGCAGCACAAATACAATTAGGTCGACAAACACCGTTGTTTAAAAAAAAAAGATTAAAATTAAAAATTTTATTAAATTAAATTAAATTAAAAAAATTAAAATTAAAAATTTGCAATTTATGCTGTAATATAATTTGAATAGTCTGTTAATATATTATACTTACAAAATAATCATTTAATCATATTAAAATATACATTTTTTATTTACAATAAATTTAAATGATATTATAATTATAAGAAAATTAAAATTTTGCAATTTATGCTGTAATATAATTTGAATTTGAATAAAATTTAAATTAATAAAATATATTTAATAAACTAACAACGAGATTCTCAACTTTTCTGAGAAACTGCACGCTACTGTATCATTAACACGAGCGCCTAAATAAAACAGAAACAAGCAACATTTAGTGGGCCAGACAGAGACTTAGGGGCCCGCACAGGAATTTCCCTGCGTGGGAAAAAATAATTAACACGAACATACGTAAGCTTATCACAAAACATACAAAAGCCTATTCTTTAAACATCCAGTGGGCAGCTATGGATAGGTTACAATCACTCAGTTACTATACCTATAGTTAACTAACTAGGGATATATCTGACCAGAAATTTTAGCCAGGTATTTTAGCCAGTTTGCTGATTGTAGGTAATAACTGAGTGACTGTAACCTATCTACCACTGCCTACTGGATGGGGGCGGTATGCAGGATAAAAATATCAATTGTGACACTCTCTCTCCACATATGTCAGTTGCTTAATTTAGAAACTGTACTTGTGGTCGGTCTCGAGCCCATTGTTGATGTGACGATGTGTAATGAATTTTGTAACTAGCTCAACAAAATTGTAACTTGCTTAGCTAAATGAATTGTGAGGTTCAGTCCCTGAGGCCGTTATGTGCCTCTGTAACTCTCTGTAAATGAACTAAACTAAAAAAAAAAAAACGTGTCAAATAAATATATGAATAATGAATAAAAAAAATTTATTCACTAGTTTTTGGAAATAAATGAGCAAAATTAATATTATTTCAATTACGTTAGCTTCTTAAAAAAATCCCAAGATTCACAAATAAACTAATAAGATTATTTGCCCCACACTAATTCTCTGCTTTTGCAAAATCAAATATTACATCTAAAAAATACACAGATTTTAAGAACAAGATGCCAATATTTATTAGCCGTCAATATAAATGGTGTCAATTGTGCAGACGAGGAGTCACAATAACGTGGCTGAAATATGTTGACCAAACCACACACTAGAAATTGAAGGGACGACGACGTTTCGGTCCGTCCTGGACCATTCTCACAATCGACTTGAGATTGGTCCAGGACGGACCGAAACGTCATCGTCCCTTCACTTTCTAGTGAGTGGTTTGGTCAACACGTCAATTATGGATTGTCGTTAACCGTCAACATAATTGACAGTTATCAGTACGTATACACCCGAAGTTGATGTACCGGGCCTAAAGTGTGTATATAAGTCCGTAGTCACACAAGAAATCAAATGAATACGATATTTAAATCATATAGTCTTACCTGAACGAGCCAAAAATAAATCCTTCGTAGAAAGATGAATGTCGGTATATATATATATTCACCAAGGGGGCTCCATGTCGTCTTGAAGGAGGGCGACACAGTACGGAGATGATGATGTTACATTAGGTGACGATTTATTCACAAGATTAACCACATTTATTCACAAGATAACGACGCACTTGACAGAAGCGTAAACACTCACTGACCCCGACATGAACCACTCGCGGACCACTTCACTACACATATCGGCCAACTATTTTCACCGCAATCACTGTATTTCCTAGCGAACGCTGCCGTCTTTAACCAAGTTATGAATAAAAATGTTCTCGTAACTCCTCACCTGAAGTTAATAGTACCACTGCGCTGTATAATGGCCGCAAGCTGGCGAACAGTAGTCAACCCCCGACACCCCGCGACACTCCTCCCGTGACGGCCGGCCAACTACCACTGGGCAGCGCGTCCTCTCACTGCCTCTCATAAACTACTAAACTCAAGACAACTTCCTCATTCCGTCTAGTGCCCTAGGATGCAATAAGTTATGAAAAAATTATATCTAAATTATATCTAGTAGTAATGGTATATATAATTGTCTAAGAGATTAGCTTAATGATTTTCGCACTAGTGGTTACGAGTATAACTAAGACGGTGGTTCCAACCTGAGGCATACTGTATTACTATTTCCAAGATTCCGTATTTTTTTTTTTCAAAATATATAACGCCATTAATTTACCCATAATAAAATATAAATTTGAATTTTAAAATATATATGATAAAATAGGCAATTTGTATTTCAAATATATATATATATATATATATATATATATATATATATATATATATATATATATATATATATATATAGATAGATAGATAGATAGATAGATAGATATATGCAAAAATAGGCTATTTGTCTTTTATATACATGTACAAATTTGAAATTTTTAGGTTTTGATTTTTAGCTTATATGTCAAATAATTAAACTAACGTAAAACAAAATAAATGCTAGCTTAAGTAGTTAGCTTTTTCTTAATAAAATAAATATTTGATCATTAGATGCTTAATTGTATTTATTACAATTATTAACTTTCCATGATGAGTATTAGGTGTTCCTATAACTTAAAAACAACAACTATGTACCTTTTAGAAATTTAGATTTTGTTAAAAAAATAATAATTTGCATTCCAAAACAATTAATATTCTTTAAAAAAAGCCTCATAAATTACATATTAGGACTGCATCATACAATGGTTTATTTGCGTGTCAAAACTTTGTCCTTGTGTCCTCTAATTTGTAATCTTGTATTTCAAAATAAAAAACTTTACCCACAAATGTTTGTAAATTTGCATTTTTTTTAAACGGAGTAACTTACTGTTTAATTTATTGATTTTCAAGCATCATTACTACCAGTTTTATTCACAGGATTCGAACCCAAACAGCCAGGTCTCCATGGCTGTTTGCGTTTGAATCCTTCAGGGGATGAGGAGTTTTCGGTTGCATATTGGCTTTGAGGTGGATTCCTTCCCACATTGGTCTCCGAATGCATGATAGAACTGATGAGTTGGCCAAGACTTTTGCTCGTAAAGAGGGAATTGATTACCAACTTGGACTACCTTTGAGCAGCCTGAGGGCAGTAATATTCCGGGAACATCAACTAAATTTCGGAGACTTGAGGCAAAGTGAAATTCACACCAGTTACTCCATCTATCATCATTCTACTATGCAGGAAGTACCGCACGTCTATGGGTCATCCAATAAGGTTAGCAGACTTCTAGATGTCACCACTGCTAGGCTTAGGCTCGGCTACAAGTACATCTGGCAATTTGTAACATCTGCTGATGTAGATTTGACTAAATATAAACACTGTCAGCAGAACTATTCGCATACTTTGCGTCATTATATATTGGAATGTGAAAAAATCGCGGAATTTAGAGACAACACCATCAATAGTGTCCAAGAAATGGGTAAGTACTTCACTCATAATGATGTGCTGCCCGAGACTAGCAAGACTAGTAACTGTGCGACTCATCATAGATGTAAAGTGCCTTGTATAGTGACTGTTGTGAGCCTCTTGTTGATCACTTGTGACACAAAAGATTACTGATGTGTGTATTTGTGGGTGATTAAATATGTATGTGTATGTATATATGTATACGTATGCATATGTACATGTATGCATGAGTATGTGTACATGTATATATATAACATTAATAATTTTGTAACTAGCGTCAAAAGACTGTTATTTGCTTAGCTAAACGAAGTAGAGCCTTTACACCACCGCCCACGGGATGGGTATGGGGTGCATATTAAAGAAAGAAATTCAAGAAATTGACCATTCAAGCTTGTTCGCATATAATTGTGCTACGATCCTAGCTGTCATCATCATCATCATCAGCATTTTTCTACTGTCATTGTCAATGATGATATAGCAATATTCGCACGCACTTGCCTCTTATTTCTGTGCAAAATCTACAATCAACTTCAGTTATAAATATCAGGCATCATCAGTACCCCAGTTCCAGCTGCTCTCATCCACCGGACTCTTCCGGACTGCAGAAGAGTCCGGAATTAACGACGCGTGCGTTGCTCTCGTGCGCCTGCTGCACACCCACACGCCGACAGGCATAAAAAGAAAATTTCCCCAAACAACATAAAAGTATTTACATTAATTAAATGTCTAAAGCGAATTTGTTTCGAGAGGACATTCAATAAAGCTGTCCGCTCCGCGTTCCTTGATGAGGAGTATAATTTGAGTCACTAAAGTGGTGCTATTTTTGTAAGCTGCTGGCATTTTATGGTTGGTATATGCATTCCTGAGTGGAGTGGAAGCCATCTTTTATTTCCGAGATCGAATGAGAGGAGACAGTGGAAGAGGCAGTTGGATTCCCAGTTTGTTAGGCTCGCCTGAAGCGTAGCCTAGTCTATTTCAACGGGATAGTCGGTAACACCGAATTAATCTACAAATATCCATTTATATTTGGAAGACAGTAAACAGGCCAGCCCGTGTAAACTCTAGTGCTTGCTGTAGGAACGCTCTGTCCACTCATGTACTCTTGTTATAAGGGACCTTGAATGCTCTTACACCTCGTTACAGTGGCTCACGGTGAACGTCACTACACCTCGTTACTGTGGCTCACGGTGAACGTCACTACACCTCGTTACTGTGGCTCACGGTGAACGTCACTACACCTCGTTACTGTGGCTCACGGTGAACGCCTCTACACCTCGTTACTGTGGCTCACGGTGAACGCCTCTACACCTCGTTACAGTGGCTCCCGGTGAACGCCTCTACACCTCGTTACAGTGGCTAACGGTGAACGCATCTACCCTCGTTACAGAGGCTCACGGTGAACGTCACTACACCTCGTTACAGAGGCTCCCGGTGAACGCCTCTACCCTCGTTACTGTGGCTCCCGGTGAACGCCTCTACACCTCGTTACAGAGGCTCACGGTGAACGCCTCTACCCTCGTTACAGTGGCTCACGGTGAACGCCTCTACCCTCGTTACTGTGGCTCACGGTGAACGCCTCTACACCTCGTTACAGAGGCTCACGGTGAACGCCTCTACCCTCGTTACAGTGGCTCGCGGTGAACGCCACTATCCTCGTTACAGCTGTTCAAGTTACGATACAGAGAAAGGTTGAGCTCGACATCTTTTATCTTGTCTAGCTCAACTATTTCTGTCAGGTTTAAAATTAAAATAATGACATTTCGTCAATAAGCATAGTCTTTTATATGACATACACTATACATGTGTTGCAACCACTGTGCAGTCATTATACTTGTGTTGCTAACACTGGGATCATTATACTTGTGTTGCTAATACAGTGCAATCATTATACAGTACTTGTGTTGCTAATACAGTGCAATCATTATACAGCACTTGAGTTGCTAACACTGTGCAATCATTATACAGTACTTGTGTTGCTAATACAGTGCAATCATTATACAGTACTTGTGTTGCTAATACAGTGCAATCATTATACAGTACTTGTGTTGCTAATACAGTGCATTATACAGAACTTGTGTTGCTAACACTGTGCAATCATTATACAGTACTTGAGTTGCTAACACTGTGCAATCATTATACAGTACTTGTGTTGCTAATACAGTCCAATCATTATACAGTACTTGAGTTGCTAACACTGTGCGATCATTATATCTATGTATGTTGTTAATCATTTTCACCAATTTCGTGTATTATATCTGATTTAAAATTCCTCATCATAACTCTGGAATTTATAATTTCCGTCCATTAATCCTCTACACTTTATAGTTCCTCTTCATTATATACATCGGTGGTTTAGTTTCCGTTCATTATATTTGCGCGAATTACAGTTCTCACTTCTTATACCTCTCTGTTTTATAGACGTTCCTCATTATTCTCCTGTTGTTTATAACTCATTCATTATACCTTTGTGGTTGACAATTGTTGTTCATTATAACCTCTTGTGGTTCACAATTTCAGTAAATTATACATTTCTGATTCATAGTTTCCAATCATTGCAAGCAGTACTGCAAATCCTATCCGCTATTTCTGGAACTCAAAGCATGGTAGCATTTCCAATTTGCATAAAGGTGTCCACAAATGTGATTGCAGCGTGTTGCAGCTGCAACAACAAAGCCCGGTTTATATGTCAAAATGTTCCCAGCTGGACTCTTACGCAAATGGAACTGGTTTTACCGAGGTATTAAAACTGAAAAGTGTGGAAACGAGAAAAAAAATTAAATCTGTTGATTGGATAATTTGCGCTGAAAATCAAAACTGCGAAATTGAGGGAATATAAAAGTTAAAAAAAAATAATAATAATGCACAAATAGCAATGTTTAAAACTGTTGTACTCGCCTAGTTGTGCTTACGTGGGGGGATGGGCGGGTTGAGCCTTGGCTCTTTGGTTTCATAGCCTGATAGCCTTTGCCTTTCCTGAATCGTGGGGGGGGGGGGAGAGGAGGATTTTGTTTACAAATAGTTGTGATTTGATCACGTAATATGGGATGGGGGACGATATCTCTGGCCTCTCTACCCCCCCCCCCCAGTTTATGTATCGTGATAATTTTAGGAAATAATCGTCAATAGCAAATGGTGTCATATTTCTTGATCTGTCGCTTTGTGTTTCTAGTGCCTCGTTCTCTGTCTCTATGTATCTTTCCTCCGTCTATTTTCTGTCCCTCAGCACCGCCGGAAAATCAAAAGACCTATATATATATAACACTAAACATATTTTTGTGTAATTCGGAATATTTGCGTTTATTTTGAAGATTAGATTAGATTAGATTTATTCAGGTAAAGGTACATACATTGAAGATGGGTTACAAACATAATGTTGGATTTAAAGATAGAGCTAGTACATACAATACCTAAAGCCACTAATACGCATAGCGTTTCGGCCAAAATTATTTTAATAGCCGAAACTCACCCAAAATTAATTTAAGTACCTTAAAAAAGGTCTCCAAGAGTCAGAACTTACAAAATAAATTTACAGTTCACATAAATACCAAGAGCTGTCTAACTCACGGGTACCTATTTAGGTGAACAAAGGCATTAGGTGAAAGGAAACGTGCCAGCCATTTCTGTCCTGCTCAGGAATTGAATCCAGGATTCCTAATTGTGAATCGCAGTCCACTACATGTGCATTCCGTCATACCCTAACTCCACACAACCATCCTCACTGCACAACATCTACATACCTGCCCCCTCCAAATCCCACCTACACCCACACCCATCACACTACGCCATCTCACTGAGCACGTATCCACCCACCACATCTACCACCGACACCCTACCCAACATCCAGCACCAGCCACTCCATCAAGCACAATATTCACCTGCGCGGAGATGGTAACCTTATCGCCAAGGTCCACAGGTGATGTATAGAGGGTGGCCATGTCATTAGGGAAGGCAGGTGGCAGGTCTTCTCACTCCCCCTAACAGTTAATGGGCCGATGAGCTCGTGGTTGTACCCACGACGGACAGCAAAGAAGAAAGAAGTTTGAAGAGAAGAAAGAAATTTGAATGTAGTTGTACACCCAAAATAAACAAAAAAGCTAAACTTGTATCAGAAATTTTATGACTCGTGCAGGTTTTGCTCTTTCTGATGGCTGCAGATGATGAGTGTATACATATTTATCCTGGACTGGTATCCCAACATATCATACAGGTGTTCTTAACACTGCGCACCTGTCCCACTGTATCCTCATCGTATACAACACCAGTCCGATCTCTCACCACGCCTCTCCTCTTTATCCCTTCCCTTCCCATCCTCACCCCAGCCTCACATTCGTGTCTCTTACTCCCTTCGTCTTAGCATATGTTTCACTGATTTCCACATTCTATTCGGCCCAACTTTTGGGGTGTCAGGGGTACTTCTTGACATATGTCTTGTTCTTACCCGTCCCTTACTCTCCTTCCTCCTTTCCTTTTTGTCCTGTCTCGATCTACTTCCTTGCATTCTAGTACAATTCTCTTTAGTTTACTCATGATTTGTGTTTATCTACTGTCATCACACAATTCAAGTCGCCCTCTTTCCACAAAGCATCCTATCTCTCTTCCTCTCTCGTACTGCCTAGGTCTCTATCTCTCTCTGCATCCGTCCCCTCACTCACATTCACTTCTCCTTCTCCCCTTCTCACTCTAATCACTAACAGCTACGACCTCGTTAAAAATCCACTCCCTGTCTTTTCTCTCTTACCTTCAACAGCCTCTCCAGGCTCCCTCTGTACCCGTGCCCTTGCATTGGTCCCGTGAACACTGGTGAATGGGGGGACGAACCTGTCGTCTTCAAGTTCAAGTTTGTATGGAGACAAGAAAAAATACATCTCAAAGGGATC
>WNGS01005451.1:580003-581294 GCA_020271785.1 Procambarus virginalis | reverse complement strand
TCTGCCTCAACCTTCGCCTCCTTGTATGAAGAACTGTTGTCCCAACACCATCACAATTTTTATAGATGGATTTCGTCGCATCCTGAAACAACGGTGAACCTTCTATCAACCAGGCGGCCGAGGAGCCTGCTTCATGCGGTGACTAGCTCAACATCTATATATTCCTGATATTGTCATCTTTGTACCAATCCGTTCAAGATAACAACAACACTACTACCTGGGAAATGCACAATATGCAGGGACTTTCCTCGAATTTGATACGAAAAGTGCCCAAAATCTACCACTTCTTAAATTCTGCAGCGGAAATGGGAAACATCACGCCTCTTCATATCTGGACTACTGGAAATACCTGTGAAACAAAACACGCAAACTAAGACCAATTGTCACAATACAGACTGGAACACCCCAAGCGCAGCTTATATAACAAGACTTTAGACATGGACACTGCAACACAGCGGGTAGATATTTGTGGAGAGCATAGACCTGCATCAGCGACTAGGTGTGATTACAACTGGGCGAATCACACGTTCATGACAGATAGACAGCACACGTTCAAATACACAAACAAAGCTATATGATTATTTATCTCGATTACCGCTCTAGTTTTACTATGCTGTACACTTGCATGCAAATCCGTATGACAATCGATATTCGTTGATTGGGTACCTTCTTTACCTAGTTTGTTACCTAATTCGATCATAATATCAATACGGGTACATGTAACAAGTAAATTGGATTTTTTTTTTATCATGTGAACATAAGAACCATTGAAAATTAACGTCGTGAATGACTTGTCCTTCACTGACGTGAATTGCAGGTCGATGTTCGCTGTTGCCCGGACTGTGCCCAATACCAAGAGGTCAGTGAGTTGGTCAGCCAGAAGGTAACTATACACGACTTTCTCTGTCAGTAATATGTGTTAAAGAAATGCAATGGCATTTCCGATAAAATATATGCAATCTCCAAGGTGCTCTTTGTATGGGTCGGGGGTGTGATTTTATCTTTGTTGAATCGTTTGCAATTACCTATGTTTGTGTGTGTATGAGTACGGATGATACTACACACACAACACACACACACACCACACACACACTATATATATATATATATTATATAGATATACTATATATATATTAATATATTATATATATATTATAGTATAATTATATATATTATTAATATATTGGTGCGGTACCACTCTATCTTCTGGTGCACTTATAGGGACCTGCACAGCCTCAGAGAAGGGAACACAGAGCATCATTCAGGGAAAAACTTGCCCCTCTACACACTC
>WNGS01005451.1:570003-575003 GCA_020271785.1 Procambarus virginalis | reverse complement strand
TGCAGTCACTAAAGTTTATTGGGTGCGGTGTTTGTTAGGTTGAGCCCGTGGCTCTTCATGGTCACTGAAGAAACAACTTTTGCTCCAAGATGTCGACTTCAGCGCTGAGCTCTGGGCTCTGTTACCCATCTGTATTCTTGACTCAGTTGCAGTATTATGTTGTCTCGTTATCGTCACTGCCTTGGTTCACTCATCCGCAAGTGTTACCTGCCTGCTGGCATAGTGCTCTTAGTGGTTAATTAATGAACCTCATATTAGTTGGCATTTTCTCTCGTAATTGTAAAAGTTAGAATGCAGCCATCAGCAAGGGCTTCAGTTTTAGGGGTTGAAGTTGTATCACTCTGTCTCTCTCTCGCTTTCTCTGTCGCTCTGTCTCTGTCTCTCTGTCTCTCTGTCTCTCTGTCTTTCTGTCTCTGTCTGTCTCTCTGTCTGTCTGTCTCTCTCTCTCTCTCTCTCTCTCTCTCTCTCTCTCTCTCTCTCTCTCTCTCTCTCTCTCTCTCTCTCTCTCTCTCTCTCTCTCTCTGAAACCTGAAACCCTTTGCTTCAGGTTCTATATTGCCTCCAAGTATTTTACAGGTAGCAGGTCTTGTTTATGTACAATTGTGTCCAATACTACAAATGTTAGAATGATTTTATCCTTAACATTAAATGATGACATACACGTTTCATCTGTTATTTTTTATTTGAAAAATTTCTCCATATTTGTTTTGTTGTCATTTTGTGTCCCTGAATCTCTCTCTTTCTCACCCTTCTTCTCCTTTTTATGTTTCCCATGCCTCCCTTCTTCCCTTTCCCACCCTCCGTCCCTCCAAGTTCCCATTCTCCCTCCCACTGTCACTCCATCGTCCTCTAAGATGCCGGACAGGTCAAGTATCATTGTCCCCTGCTGGGGAATGCCCGCAGGAGCGCCCCCTCCACCGCCGTCCAGGAGTCGTCCAACTTCATCCAGAAAACACACGCACCAGAAAAAGAAATAACCGGTGTCAGCTGAGTATCTTGGAGGAAGTTGGTAGGCAAAACGTGGAAGTTTTGCCCGGGAAGACACTAGGTCGTGGAGGCTGTCGCGAGGCAGATTCCCTAGGGTCGCCGTCCTCAGAAAAATCGTGGTTAGAGCCAACAGACAGACACCTGGGCAGGAGGAACTCTTCCCAGATGTCGAGGACAGGCAAGGATGTGGTGTGTGTGATGTAGATGTCAAGAAATCCATCACTATAGGTATTCTTGAGGATAGCCCGATAATGCATCAAGAGTCTTAACTGATTACATGACCCTGTATGACAACACAGTCTGCGAGATGGAGGTATATACGAGTATATACTTAGTATATAAGAACTCTAACCCATCATATAGTCCAGGTTAGCCGTACTGATGCACATAGACCTCAATATGTTCAATATAAAGAAATCAGTCATGTGAAAAGCGACAAGGTCGCGACCCAGGTTGTGAGGCCACATAGATCTGGGGAGGAATGTTGACAGTGAACTGTGATGAATTAACACAAACCTTGGATGTCACTGGGCATATTTGAAGGACTCCTGGACGCTGGGTGATGCTATAAACTAAGTGTTAACAGCAGTAAATGTCTCGCGCTGTGTTGAATAGTAACGTTTTGGTTAACTTTGACAAGTAGGTGGGAAAAATAACACGAACAAGTTTCTAAAGCTGTTCGGTTTCAACTCTTTTTAACCCTGTCGTAGCTCAGTCGATTAAGGCAGTGTCTGGGATGCTCCCGGTCGCAGGTTCGAATCCTCGTCACGGCCCTTGTGGATTTGTTCATTTAAAGCTGTCCTTGTTCGGAAGTTTTACGGAGTGAATCAAAGTTTTGAAGCTTTACAGATAAAATAAACCAAACTTAATGCAGGTGAAAGTGTGTGCCGAGATTGTCATGCGAAACTATTTTGGTCTTAGCTAATGCTGAACCATCTTTTACACATGTACACCATCTACACATGTACACCATCTACACACGTCCACCATCTACACATGTACACCATCTACACATGTACACCATCTACACATGTACACCATCTACACATGTCCACCATCTACACATGTCCACCATCTACACACGTACACCATCTACACACGTACACTATCTACACACGTACACCATGTACACACGTACATCACCTCTCATTCTAATACACAGTGAAATCTCAATAAGGGGATTTATCTTTGGGAAAATCTTCGGAGCGGGGACTGTCCTGCTCCCAGAAATTTTTCACATGCAGTGTCACCAGAAGTTTTTCATGGGGGAGGGGGTACAGTTTTTATGGAGGGGCGTGGCTAGTAAATTAGACTGTTAGGTATAGTATGTTGTATATATAATCTCCAGCAAGTATAATTATTGTGTATGTTTAGTCAGTGGTACGTTTGAGCTCGAACTAGGGTACTTTTCAGCTGGTATGAGCGTGGTCAGTAAGCTGGTATCAAAGCTGGGATTTGATTACATTAATTTATGGTACATTAATCTGGTTCAAGCGTGATACAGTGAGGATTAATCACTGTCACAAACTTACTACAATATGCTCAGGTAGTTACTTACGGTGTGAAGGGCTCGTGTCTGGCACGTGAGGTAGTCCAGTTATAACGCAGCAGGAATCACTCAGGCTAACAAGAGTCAGGACATAAAGAACTAACCCTCGTCTCCCCGTAGACACTTAGAGATTAGTTCTGTCAGAGTGAAGATAATACAACGAAACATCAGCTGTAGGTTAACCCACTGATGGCATACCTCTCTCCCACTGACTACTCACTACTCACACACTAAGTGTAGCCACTCACTCACCAAACCACCACCACCACTACAAGCTTCAGCTCCGCATTATACAAATTCTCTCGTTCCACCTGACTAAATTCTGTCCGAAAATTATCGCGACCTCTGGAAAACTTTATGACTAATTCATACCTTGACTCCCAGTGTGGAATGCTAAGGAGGAGGAGGAAGAGGAGCAGGTGAAGTCGTCTCCGCGTAGTCAGTGGCTTGCGAAGACTTTCTCTTCGGATCCTCTCTCTTCGATTCAATATATTTTTTTTTATAATTTTTTATAATTTTTACCATATTTTTAAATGTGTTTTTTGTTATTCTGCTGATTTGGTTTTATTATTTCCGTCTAAAATTGAATTGACTGATGGATTGCTCTGATATTCACTCAAAACCAGTCAGTACAGGAGATGCTATAGAGTATGAGGCACAGGAAGACTGTCACATAGAGGAAGACTATGTGACAGTCTATGTGACAGACTATGTGGCGAGCGTAGAGTCACGGAGACTGTCTTTGATAGAGACTCAGAAGACCTTCAGATTCATAGAGAGACTGTGAGGCCCACAGTCACCAAATGAAGCACAGGCTGACAAAGACACAGCCTAACAAAGACACAGGCTGACAAGACACAGCCTGACAAAGACACAGCCTGACAAAGACACAGCCTGACAAAGACACAGCCTGACAAAGACACAGCCTGACAAAGACACAGGCTAACAAAGACACAGCCTAACAAAGACACAACCTAACAAAGACACAACCTAACAAAGACACAGCCTGACAAAGTCACAACCTAACAAAGACACAACCTAACAAAGACACAACTAACAAAGACACAGCCTGACAAAGACACAGCCTGACAAAGACACAGGTGTTCCTGAAGTACACAGGCGGGTATCGAGATCAGGGGCATGAGACAGACCCACATACGGAACATGAAAGGGAATAGGGAACATAGGAACGCACATAGGGAACATGAAAGGGAATAGGGAACATAGGAAACGCACATAGGGAACATGAAAGGGAATAGGGAACACGAAAAGGGAGACTTTCGGCCATAAAAGAGCAGGTGGGTGAGGCTGGAGATGGTTCCGTGAGGCGATTATCATAACAACATGAAAGGGATATTGGTGTAGAGTGCCCAGAATGCAATGTTATCATGCTGAAAGGACAATAAAGGCAACGAACGAGATAAATTATATTCGTGTGCTTTTTCACGATGGTGAGGACGCGGGCGTTTGGTCTTGTTCGCCAGATGGGGAGACACAGAGTGTAATGTTATTCTTGTAGAATTACCACCACACTGCTCCTTCTATCACCACTAACCACCACACTGCTCCTTCTACCACCACTAACCACCACACTGCTTCCTCTACCACCACTAACCACCACACTGCTCCTTCTATCACCACTAACCACCACACTGCTTCCTCTACCACCACTAACCATCACACTGCTTCCTCTACCACCACTAACCATCACACTGCTTCCTCTACCACCACTAACCACCACACTGCTTCCTCTACCACCACTAACCATCACACTGCTTCCTCTACCACCACTAACCATCACACTGCTTCCTCTACCACCACTAACCACCACACTGCTCCTTCTACCACCACTAACCATCACACTGCTCCTTCTAACCACACTACCACCACACTGCTCCTCTACCACCACTAACCACACACTGCTCCTTCTACCACCACTAACCACCACACTGCTTCCTCTACCACCACTAACCACACTGCTTCCTCTACCACCACTAACCACCACACTGCTTCCTCTACCACCACTAACCAAGAGTGATATCCTCCGGCGTTTAGACTATTTAAATGGCTTACACTTTATGCTATATATTGATTGAGCTGAAACTATATTATACAGTGTATTTATATATATGCATGAGAACCAGGTGTGTGTGTGTGTGTGTGTGAAGGTCACGTGTGGGAGAGTCGTACGCAAAGCAGGTGTGTGAGGGAGGTTCACGTTGCAGGTGTACAAGAGTCGCATGAGAGCCAAGTACATGTGTGCCCCATGAATGTCAGCTTTGTACGAGTGGATTATTAGAGCCAGGTGTGTGTGCAAGAGTGGTGCGAGAGCCGGGTGTGTGCGCGAGCGTGGCTTGATATTCAAGTATGTGGTTAGAGGCGTGGAGACGCAGGTGAGAGAGAGAGAGAGAGAGAGAGAGAGAGAGAGAGAGAGGAGAGAGAGAGAGAGAGAGAGAGAGTCTCG
>WNGS01005451.1:542264-557264 GCA_020271785.1 Procambarus virginalis | reverse complement strand
TAATTATACTCTCAATGTAATCCACTTCCAATACGCAGCGATCAGGCTTTAGCGTTAAACAATTAGCACCAGAGCCAAATCAACCATGAAATGAGGGAATCCAATGATTAAAACAACATAACTAAAAGTATGTTGACCAGACCACACACTAGAAGGTGAAGGGACGACGACGTTTCGGTCCGTCCTGGACCATTCTCAAGTCGATTTTGTCGACTTGAGAATGATGCTCATTCTCACAATCGACCTGAGAATGATCCAGGACGAACCGAAACGTCGTCGTCCCTTCACCTTCTAGTGTGTGGTCTGGTAAACATACTTTACCCACGTTATTGTGACTCATTGCCTGCAAGACAACTAAAAGCAGATGTAGTGGCTCCGCGACCCACCAATGGTGAACGCTAACCCAAATCTCGTCTCTTCAGACTTCTGGTAACAAAGCGCCTGACGATTAATTGATTGATGAAGATTAAGCCACCCAAGAGGTGGCACGGGCATGAATAGCCCGTAAGCGGTGGCCCTTTTGAGCCATTACCAGTATCAAGAGCTGATACTGGAGATCTGTGGAGGTGCGACTGCACCCTGCGTGACGGGAGATGTCTCCCGTGTGTCAAGAGACGAAGCGCCTGATCAGTGGCGTTACAAGAAATATTAGCCGCTTATTGGGATAAAACCCGGCCACGTATGACCGGATGGGGCAGAGGAGATGAGAGGTGAGGGGGAGCAGCAGCAATGGATAATAATGAGTTATGAAGGGGGGAATTTAGCCCCCTCAATGTTTAAGAGGAGTCGCTGGGGAGCAGGTTCTCTTATCTGAGGCACACGTATGCCTCGGGAAGTGCAATCAACACGGTTCATTTTATATGGTGAGATACTGATTATCAGTGATCAGTGATCCACCAAATACACACACACACACACACACACACACACACACACACACACACACACACACACACACACACACACACACACACACACACACACGGTATCATCTGGGAGAGGAAATTCTTCAAGAGTCAGAGAAAGAAAAAGACTTGGGGTTGATATCACGCCAGGCCTGTCTCCTGCAGCACATATCAAGAGGATAACATCAGCGGCATATGCTAGGCTGGCCAACATACGAATGGCATTCAGAAACTTGTGTAAAGAATCATTCAGAACATTATATACCACATATGTCAGACCAATCCTGGACTATGCGGCTCCAGCATGGAGTCCATATCTAGTCAAGGATAAGACTAAACTGGAAAAAGTTCAAAGGTTTGCCACCAGACTAGTACCCGAGCTGAGAGGTATGAGCTACGAGGAGAGACTACGGGAATTAAACCTCACTTCGCTGGAAGACAGAAGAGTTAGGGGGGACATGATCACCACATTTAAGATTCTGAAGGGAATTGATAGGGTAGATAAAGACAGGCTCTTTAACACAAGGGGCACACGCACAAGGGGACACAGGTGGAAACTGAGTGCCCAAATGAGCCACAGAGATATTAGAAAGACCTTTTTTAGTGTCAGAGTGGTTGACAAATGGAATGCATTAGGAAGTGATGTGGTGGAGGCTGACTCCATACACAGTTTCAAGTGTAGATATGATAGAGCCCAATAAGCTCAGGAATCTGTACACCTGTTGATTGACGGTTGAGAGGCGGGACCAAAGAGCCAGAGCTCAACCACCGCAAACACAACTAGGTGAGTACAACTAGGTGAGTAAACACACACACACACACAGAGGATGATAGTAGGAGGCTACAAGATGACCTAGATAGACTGAGTGAATGGTCCAACAAATGGCTGTTGAAGTTCAACCCAAGTAAATGCAAAGTAATGAAACTAGGCAGTGGAAAAAGGAGGCCAGACACAGGATACAGAATGGGAGATGAAGTACTTAATGAAACAGACAGAGAGAAAGATCTAGGAGTTGATATCACACCAAACCTGTCTCCTGAAGCCCACATAAAGAGAATAACGTCTGCGGCATATGCGAGGCTGGCTAACATCAGAACGGCGTTCAGGAACCTGTGTAAGGAATCATTCAGAATCTTGTACACCACATACGTAAGACCAATCCTGGAGTACGCGGCCCCAGCATGGAGCCCGTACCTTGTCAAGCACAAGACGAAGCTGGAAAAAGTCCAAAGGTATGCTACTAGACTAGTCCCAGAACTAAGAGGCATGAGTTATGAGGAAAGGCTGCGGGAAATGCAACTTACGACACTAGAAGACAGAAGAGTAAGGGGGGACATGATCACAACCTACAAAATCCTCAGGGGAATTGACCGGGAAAACAAGGATGAACTATTCAACACTGGAGGGGCGCGAACAAGGGGACACAGGTGGAAACTGAGTACCCAAATGAGCCACAGAGACATTAGAAAGAACTTTTTCAGTGTCAGAGTAGTTAGTAAATGGAATGCACTAGGCAGTGATGTGGTGGAGGCTGACTCCATACACAGTTTCAAATGTAGATATGATAGAGCCCAGTAGGCTCAGGAATCTGTACACCAGTTGATTGACAGTTGAGGCGGGACCAAAGAGCCAAAGCTCAACCCCCGCAAGCACAATTAGGTGAGTACAATTAGGTGAGTACACACACACACACACACAGCTTTGAGAACAATAAATGCATCTGGAGGTGCGGGACACGCCGTCTATGTAATTCTCTTCAAGGAGGAAGGAAATTGGCGTTGATACGGCCGCCAGGTGGCACACTAATCTAATGAGGTTGACTAACTTGGCGCACAAGGGTTCCGTCCCCGGCAACTGGCGCGCGCAGATTACCTTAAACTCTACGCTAATGTAGATCATGAGAGGCACGAGCGAGCGATGCACCCACCAGCCGTGTCCTCTTGCTTTACCACTGCATAACAAATACAACTGTTTTCGGAACTCATAAACTGTTTAATAAATGCCAATTAAGCCGCCATGATTGAGGAAAGATGTACAGGTTTCGTAAATGAGAACGTAAATGCTTGATGAGTCGTGGTCCTGGGCACTGGCTCCCCCTCACACAGTTATACAGGTAAAACTGAATTTTGACCTGTTTAAGTCGTGTTTCTTTCCCCTTATCCTACCTCCAGGCAACCAGCCCTGATGTAGTGAGAACTTTCTTGTAAGGACCCACAGGCACGGAGATGAAAATAAAGAGTATTTAGAGATAGATAACCTTGTGGATTCACACTGAACACTTTAATCTTTTCTTCTCCTACCACACCTATTTATAAATATATTTTGTTTTATTTTATTTTTTATTTTATTTTATTGCAATGTTACAGTTTACAGAGAACACACACATATATATACCAATATAACAATCCGTGTTCGAAGACCTCGTCCAGCTCCTCGGAAGTTGGGTGCGTACCCAGGATACAGCACACATTTCCCCTCTGAACTGCGACACTGAGGCGCTGGAACAGAAAACTCGCCGCTCGTGAGTCTTTAGTTTTCCCAATGAGTTCCTCGCCCACCTCCTTTAGGAACTTAAGTGCACATTTACCCTAGGCGCCCAGAGTCTCAGAGGCTATCGGCACGAACCTGTAAGAACGTTCTAGGTTTCTGTGGTTGATTTTCTGGGTCTTCCTGACGGTGGCCGCCTCGCCTCCCTCAGCTGTGCTGTAAGGTAGATAGGTATCAGCCAATGTAGATGCACACGTGTAGTCCCATACGACCTGTCTATCTTCCCTCCATGGCTGCAGGGTGACTCCATCTGGGCGTTTTTGGCTGTTGTCAGGTCTGCACAACTGGGGTTCCCTTTGTGCTGGACACCCAGCTGTAGCCAAACTTCTCTTGATGATGTCACTGACTGCCTCGTGTCTGGCAATCTTTCCCTGTGTCTTACGACAGATGAGACCATGGCTGCCGTATTGGTCTGCCCGTGCCTGGCCGCAAATACACCGGTGCTCGGTGGAGATAGGGGCGGCAAGGCGCAGAGCAACACCAATACTTAGGGCCCGATGATCCAGGCGGGTGCCCAAGGCGGAATTAGGGACTGCCAACAGGAAGTCCCCAGCATGGGGGGCTTGCACAGCTAGGAGACGCATGGAATTACACACTATCGTTCATTAACGCATTCCATCTCCTCCACCTCTCATTCTTCCTCTCCTCAATTCCTCCATTATTTATTCCTATCCTATACCCTTATTCCTCTCACATCTCCCTCCTTCCTTTATTCCTGTCTCTCCTCGACCCTCATTCCTTCATTTCTCTTCATCATTCCTTCCCCTCTTCCCTTATTCCTCGCTATCCTCCTCATTCCTCACCATCAATATCACCTCCACTTCCCTCATTCCTCATCCCCTTTCCATTATTCCCACCTTCCTTCCTCATTCATTCTCTTCCTTTTCCCTTAATCTTCACCCTCCTCTCCCACCTCCTCCCCCTTCCTACCTCATTCCTCCCTTCCATTCTTCTCCATCACAACAACGCTCAATTACTCCTACTGAAACTCATCAACCCACGTGATTTGAAACACAGGTTTTCTCCGGGTAAAAAGTCAGACATCTGGCATAATTAAGAAGCGAGCAGTTGCCTTTGTGTCCAGGGTCGGGGCCCCAGGCGTGTGGTTCAGCGCCCTCGTCTCAAGGATCAACTCGACTAGGACATTTAATTAACTTTGAGATTATATGCAAGACTCCATAATGGTTGCTCGGATTACTTTGATATATATTTATATATATTCTCGTCCTCAAGGAGTAGCTGGACGTGGATAGTCACACTCAAGTTGAGGATGGAGTTAAGGAAGGGAAGCGATGGAGGGTGGTCACGTCTAATGGACTTCCGGCTATCAACTTCCTGTTGTACCATCTGGTGCCGTCCGCGTGAGCGCAACCTCCATCGACGGGACTTCGCGAGAAGGAAGCGTGTGTGTGTGTGTGTGTGTGTGTGTGTGTGTGTGTGTGTGTGTGTGTGTGTGTGTGTGTGTGTGTGGTGTGTGTGTGTGTGTGTGTGTACTCACCTAGTTGTGCTTGCCGGGGGTTGAGTTTTGGCTCTTTGGTCCCGCCTCTCTGCTGTCAATCAACAGGCGTACAGGTTCCTGAGCCTTGTACACCAGCACCAGTCCACGCGGGAACGCAGGGGTCACGAGGGCTATGTTTACATATTTGTACCTAGGAGTACTTGCACTACAGTTAACAGTGATACAGTAAATTAGTGAACTGTAACACAACAGTCATAAGGATACAGTGACTGACTCTTAGAGCTTTCTGTTAGCAATTGGCACTTAAGTAGACAGAGAAGCATCCAGGTGAGGGCGACGGCGGATCCACCTCGACATAAGGACATCTTTCTATACTCACCTGTGTGAGCGGAACGGCGTTGGCTGGCAGGTACGCCTCTATGTCAGTTATTCGGGTGTACAGAGTGAAGTAAAATATAATCAAAATCTTGTTCAGTATGTCATATATATTTAACATCTCACAGTGGCTCATTTCGGGTAGAGGTTAACATTTAAGTGGCCTTCGTGACACGCACACACACATAGACACCCACATGCCCACACAGTCACACACACACAGTCTCTCACACACACACATACACACAGTCTCTCTCACACACACATACACACAGTCACACATATAACACACACACACACACACGCGCGCGCAGTCACACATTAAGACTGGGAATACGAGACTACGGGAATTATACCTCACGTCACTGGGAGACAGAAGAGTTAGAGGGGACATGATCACCACATACAAGATTCTCAGAGGAATTGATTGGGTAGATAAAGACAGACTTTTTAACATAAGGGAAACACGCACTAGGGGACACAGGTGGAAATTGAGTGCCCAAATGAGTCATAGAGACGTTAGAAAGAATTTTTCAGTGTCAGAGTAGTTGACAAATGGAATGCATTAGGAAGTGATGTGGTGGAGGCTGACTCCATACACAGCTTCAAGTGTAGATATGATAGAGGCCAGAAGGCTCAGGAACCTGCACCATAGCCCGTGCTACTTGGAACAAAGTTCCAAGTAGCACGGGCTATGGTGAGCCCGTTTTTTTCTGTGTACCGACCGCAGAATCCACAACGCTGCTCTGCACCTCATCACCACCAGGGTACAGTTCTTCGGCTTCGTTGCTTACTCCCATTAGAATATCCTTAATCGTCGCCGTGCCATTCTCCCGAACGTTGGTCATAGAGGCAATTGTTGTCTTTCCACTGTTTCTTCCTTGTTCTTGCTGTACGATCTTGCCTTCCTTCAGAGCCTCGTTTACCTGCTTATAGTTACCGGCTGGACTCTCTCACACGGGGCTTCATGGGACATAGAGAGGAACCAGCATTGTGGATACCTCGACAATTGCAGCAAGATGGCAAAAAAGTTTCACCTTTGTCAATCCTGACTCTACACTGTGGCGAGCCGTGTAGACTCACCATTACTCAACCGCGGCTGGGCTACGACTGTGGAGTAGGGGTTGTGCCGCAGCAGTGGTGCTCCTGCTGAGAGTTCCTCATCTGAGGAGTCCGTGGAGTAGTCTGTTGTTGCCGGTTTTGACTTTTGCCTCACAGTCTGAGGTTGTGGTTGGCTCTGGAGTCAATTAGTGGCGGTAGAAGCTGGTTCAGTCACGACTGCACCTGGTGAAGCTGGCATCACCGACCACATACTCAATGCACTGTGTGAAGTGTCTGGGAATCCACTGCTCCACCTGTTTACAAGTCTTTCTAAGTGGAGTGTTGCTCACACAATGGAGACACGCAATAATTGTTCCCATACCGAAGCCCAGTGACCCTGGCAATTACAGATCTATCAGTTTTCTGTCATGCACTTGCAAGATGTTTGAAAGGATCATCCTAAACCGACTGTTGCACAAAATAGGCAGGTTAGGGAAGGGGGTCAATGGATTTGTTAAAGGACGGAGCACAGCAAATTGTATAGTTAATTACTTGGCTAATGACACGGCTAGGTACTCTGTATTTGTTGGCATTAAAGGAGCCTTCGACAAAGCGCAGGGGATTGTGATCCTGGACGAGCTTGCATGCATGGGTGTCAAGGGAAGACTCATGAAATGGGTTGAAGAGTACCTCACAGGAAGGAAAGCCAAGGTTTGCTTCAATGGAGCAGTCTCCAGAACAATGAATATGGAACTCGGGACCCCCAAGGCGGAGTCTTAAGCCCTACACTATTCAATGTACTTATGAACATCATTGCAAATATTGATTTTCCGGAAGGAACACAACAAGTGGGATATGCAGATGATGTCCTAATACAAGCTCCCACCTTGGGAAAAATTAAACAGTTCACTGAACTCCTTGGAAGGAAATGTATTGAGCTCAGTTTCACTCTCTCCACAAACAAGACGAAGACATACTCTCATCACAAGCGGGGAGCAAATGAAGAACTGCAAATTAATTGTGTAACACTTGAATGGGTTGACCACTATCGGTACCTTGGCGTCACTGTCGGCTCTAACAAGGGGAAGAAAGAGGAGCTCAATCAACTCTTTAGAACATGCAAAAGTCGACTCAGGGCACAGAAAGCTATGACCTAGAATGGACATAGACCTTCTATTGCCGTGCTTAAAATGATGTACACAGCCTATGTGTGCTCCGTCATAAACTATGCCGCACCAGTTCTGTGCACCTACTCCCAAAGTGATAAGAAAAGGCTTGAAATCATTCAAAATGAACCCATGACAATCATTCTTGGAGTTCCAAGAACTGCCAAAACGTCTAATCTACGAGAGTTGTCCCTCCCCAGTGTTAAAAGCCAAATTAAGGAGCTGAATGCTAAGCCTGCAATTAGGATAGCCAGAGATCCCAATTAGTCACTGTACCCAGGCGATAGTCACTGTACCCAGGCGATAGTCACTGTACCCAGGCGATAGTCACTGGTACCCAGGTGATAGCCACTGAACCCAGGCGATAGCCAATGTGCCCAGGCGATAGCCAGTGTTCTCAACGCTTATATTCCTTGAGCTCTTACCCACTGCTCTGAATGGAGCAACGTGAGTAGGGAGTTTGAAAGAATAACTCAGGTGTTGGTGAACAATGGATATAGCAACACAGAAATAAACACTACTATAAGACGACGCCTGGACCGATGGTACAACCCTGAACCAAGAACAGAAACCACAACACCTACAATAAAATTACATTAAAAATCAACCGTGCACAGTGAACATAAATAAAGAACAGTGAAAGAAATAATCCGTAAAGAAGTAAAAGGCACAACTCCTAACCGAGCACAGTGTACTGACGTTTGAGTATCAGGTTGAAGAAGGGTTAATGAACTCGCATAGGGGAACTGAAAACAAAAGGCTGGCATTCCGAAATGGAAACTATGAGGAGATAAGGAAATTCCTAACAGATATAACATGGGAAACACGGCTCGGGAAAAAGACGGCCCAAGACATGATGGACTACATCACGCAGAATTGTAAGGAGGCAGCAGACAAGTTTGTCCCAGTCCAAAAGGAAAAAACTCGAAATACAGATGAGAAACCCATGGTATAATCAGAGATGTAGGCTAGCAAAACAACTAAGTAAAAGGGCGTGGAGAAACTATAGAAATAACAGGACACTTGAGAGCAGAGAAGGATACCAGAGTGCCAGAAATGAATATGTCAGGATGAGAAGAGAGGCAGAAGTGCAATACGAAAATGACATCGCAAGTAAGGCAAAGACTCAACCTAAATTGCTGCACAGCCACATCAGGAAAACAACAACAGAAAAGGAACAGGTAACGGAACGGAGGATATGGGCAGACAGATTCACTACAAACGACAAGGAAATGTGCGAGGAACTGAATAAGAAAGTCTAGGAGGTCTTCACATTAGAGCAAGGGGAAGTTCCAGAGATAAGAGAGAAAATAGTTAACCAGGAACCACTAGAAGAGTTTGAGATTACCAGTGGGGACGTAAGGAAGCTCTTGCTAGAGTTGTATGTGACAAAGGCTATAGGCCCAGATGGAATCTCCCCTTGGATACTAAAGGAAGGAGCAGAAGCACTGTGCCTGCCACTCTCCATAGTGTATAACAAAACACTGGTAACAGGGGAACTGCCAAAAATTTGGAAGACGGCTAATGTAGTCCTGATATACAAGAAGGGGGGACAGACAGGAAGCACTGAACTACAGGCCAGTGTCCCTAACTTGCATACCATGCAAACTGATGGAGAAGATTGTGAGAAAAAAGCTAGTGGAGCATCTGGAGCGAAATTACTTTGTAACACATCATCAACATGGGATCAGGGATGGCAAGTCCTGCCTCACAGGGTTAACTGAATTCTACGACCAGGCAACAAAAATCAGTCAAGAAAGAGAGGGGTGGGCAGACTGCATATTTTTGGATTGCCAGAAATCCTTTGATACAGTACCACACAAGAGGCTAGTGATAAAGCTGCAGATGCAGGCAGGAGTGAAAGGGAAGGTACTCCATTGGATAAGGGAGTGTGTGCGCCTCTCAACCGCCTTGACGGTTGAGAGGCGGGACTAAAGAGCCAGAGCTCAACCCCCGCAAGCACAACTAGGTGAATACACATAACACACATTGTGTTTCGGGCATAAAACACAAAATAAGATGCAGAACTTGGGAAAGACATCTCGGGAACTGATATCTCAAGTAATCCCTCCACAGGAAGAGGCGAGAAAGCGACAAGGAGCTTCCACAAGGTCAATAACGCCGCAAAAAAAAAAATCAAGGAGAATTTACTGACTCTGATAAAATGTTCACGGAATGATATAGCAACAAACAAAGAACTGCTAGCACACTAGTGGTACTCAAAGATAACATTGTAAGGGAAGTAACTGCAGAAATGTATTTGTATTGTATTTTATTTATAGATGCAAGAGTTCTGACATTCTTGTAAAGTCGCTTACTAGCACACATAGCGTTTCGGGCAGGTCCTTAATCCTAATTTCTCCCCTGGAACACGACCCGCCAAATCGTTTACTAACCAGGTACCCATTACCTGCTGGGTGAACAGAGGCTACAGTTAAGGATTGGCGCCTAGTCAATCCTCCCAAGCCAGGATACGAACCCAGGCCAAATTGCTCATGAAGAGCGGGACGGATCTCTTACCACTGCGCCACGAGGGACTGGAGTAATAAGAATAATGAATAAATAATAATTCGTTTTTTTAGCGGGACAGGCAGCCTGTGTATATGAATGCTTTTAGGCTTATATCGAGGTTTCCCCAAGGTTAAATTACTGACCCTTCTCCCCCCCCCCTCACAACGTTTGACTAATTCCCGGGTATCTATTCAGTAACTAGGTGAACAGACACATTAGGTGAAAGGAAACGTGTCCAAACATTTCGATCCCAACCAGGAGGCTTAGTCAGAGACCGTGCCGCAGAAAAATTGATCCTCGGGACGAATACAAGATAAACAGAAGGTAATACAAGGATGACGTCGTTACACATAACACTACGGGCGGCCAATCAGCTCTCTGCACGCGTCGCACCAATGGTGAGCTGCGCGGCCAGCTGCAGCAGCCAATGGCAGGCATCCGCTAAATGGACCATACCTCCCCCCCCCCCTCCCTACCCCCCCCCCCCTCAACCCCATCAACCACCACCACTGCCAAACTTTTCCTTCCAGTAACTTCAAGTTCCACTTTCTGGATTCTTTTTTTTTCTCTCTCGGCTTTAGATGAAACTGATTTTGATTTTGTCATTTACTCTTCATTTGTCCAATTCATTGACGTCTCCAATTTATTTCATATTCTTCTGACTTTTTGTTTCTCTTTTTTTCACGACATATCTACTACATATAGTAATTTCAATTTCTATATTTTCCTATTTTTTTTCTTATGAAATGATAAAGCTATTCATTTCGTCATGTATGAGTTAATTTTGCTAAATTGAGTTACAACTAACATAGATATATGACCGAACCTAACCTATCCTATCTTAACCTAACCTAAACTAACATAATAAAATCAATAATTTATGTTAGTAATATAATAATTATATTTAAAATATACCATTTGGAAACAATTTATTGAAAATAAAGAAAATCACTGCCTATTAGGCAAATCGGGCCTCGCATAGTAGGCCGAGAAGTGCGTTCTGGCTACTAGGTACGACATATATATATATATATATTTATATATATATATATATATATATATATATATATGTCGTACCTAGTAGCCAGAACGCACTTCTCAGCCTACTATGCAAGGCCCGATTGCCTAATAAGCCAAGTTTTCATGAATAAATTGTTTTTCGACTACCTAACCTACCTAACCTAACCTAACCTAACTTTTTCGGCTACCTAACTTAACCTAACCTATAAAGATAGGTTAGGTTAGGTTAGGTAGGGTTGGTTAGGTTCGGTCATATATCTACGTTAATTTTAACTCCAATGAAAAAAAATTGACCTCATACATAATGAAATGGGTAGCTTTATCATTTCATAAGAAAAAAATAGAGAAAATATATTCATTCAGGAAAACTTGGCTTATTAGGCAAATCGGGGCTTGCATAGTAGGCCAAAAAGTGATTTCTGGCTACTAGGTACGACATATAATATATATATATATATATATATATATATATTATATATATATATATATAATATGCAAACAAGCCTGAATGGTCCCCAGGACTAGATACAACTGATACAATTGCATTTGTGTTCCTCACGTGTTGCCCCAAAAAATGAGGTGATTTGATACAATGCTATGCCCAAGTTAACCATCCAGGTGCCGGCGGGGAAGTGGTTCATATAGCCTCGGCTATCACTTCCTTATGTCCGGTCGTGATGGTCAAGTGGTTTAAGGCATCCCTGTACATACCAGTTGCGTTGCTCCTGGGAGTATGGGTTCGAGTCACTTCTGGGGTGTGAGTTTTCAGTTATATATATATATATATATATATATATATATATATATATATATATATATATATATATATATATAGTTAACAAGATTTGTTAATAAAAGATGTGATCTCATGCCAACCCACTAAGACCTGTCCCCACTTTACATATCCAGGGAGGTGCAAAACTGCACCAGCCACAGAGTGAGTTTCGCTTAAGCTGATTCCCTGCGCTGAAGACCCAATTCTCCAAACATTTAAATAATGACGAGAAACAAAAACTGACAGATATAACACAGGGAGAGAGTTAAAGACAGGAGAGAGAGAGAGAGAGAGAGAGAGAGAGAGAGAGAGAGAGAGAGAGAGAGAGAGAGAGAGAGAGAGAGAGAGAGAAGAGAGGAGAGAGAGAGAGGAACAAATCAAGACATACAAGATCCACAGTAACAAGGTTGGCATCATCTAAGGATCTGAGTAAGGTCACCGCTTTACGACTCCGTTTGCTGTTTGCTGTATTCTGCCTGGCATCAAATGCTCCTTGCCTTCTCGAATCACCTCGTTTGGAGAGTTTACAGCAGGGTGTGTGTGTGGGGGGGGGGGTAAGGGAGGGGGAGAGGGTAGGGGGGGGAGAGCGTCTAAGCCTCTCGGGCCAACATTTCATGTAAACAGTGATAACCCCAAAGATTTGTCATAAGAGCTTTCTTCGCATTGATGTTCTTATGTTTTTTAATTTGATGGTTATAAATGGATCTGAATGGAAGGCAGGTGAAGTTAACTTGATGTCCATTAACGTATGCAGATATGATAGCAATTAACCGATTTCATTGAAATTCACTGTAAGTCTATCCCACCTTACTACGTGCGATAGACTTATACATCTTGTATAAGGTGCGTAAGTGCTTATTGTAGGTGCGATAGACGTAACAGCAACACATGCTGCACCTGTTACATTGATCACTGCACCGGCAATACTCTGACGACTGTACCACACACACACATCATCAACTTAAGTCCACTACGGGCTAACCATAGCCCGTGCTACTTGGAACTTTTTGTTCCAGGTAGCTAATCTTGAACAACGACAAATTCATCAGCAACACCTGTCACAGGACGACCAGATGTACCGTGTTGAAGCACCATCTTCCTCCATGCAAGACGGAGCCCAATTAGCGTCAAATAATTAAGAAAAACTATATATATATCCAGCGCAATAATATGCACAACAGAACAATCTGAAAGAAGGGCTTTTACATTTCTCAATATGCTAATAATATTTCACATTCTCAATATGTTAATCATATTTCACATTTCTCAATATGCTAATCACATTTCACATTTCTCAATATGCTAATCATATTTAACCGTGTCCTTGCGGGCAGCTTTTAAACTAATTTTCGCAATTATTCTTTCGCTTTACGAACGACCAGCACGAAATATTTCCATACGGTGTAATTTTCTCCATTAACCATCAAAGGATAACGATAATGAATATGCTAAATTCAAATTGTTTACTAAAAAATATAGATAATAATTGAACGCCAAGGCACTTCATATTTCATTTACCTGAGGACCACCTTTGCTCGAGTTGTCTCAACGGGGACAGGAAGCCGGCGGCTTGTTCAAGATCCCCCACCCTCTTCTACCATATTGTTCCTGATGATTTTATCTCGTTGGGTTTTGAGCTGCATCAATGGTTTGAGTTATATTAGACGTTTTTGAAGACGTGATCTGGAACAATATCCTCCGAGTTGTTAAGTATTGTAAAAGTGTCGATGTGAACTGCCCTATCATGTCCGGTTTGTAGTGGTGTTGGCTCTGAGGCCCTCAACCGTTCCTGGTATGAGAGTCGGCTTAGTTTTGGCATGATTCTTGTCGGTTCTCGTCTTGAGGTTATCTTGAGATGATTTCGGGGCTTTAGCGTCCCCGCGGCCCGGTCCTCGACCAGGCCTCCTTTTTGTTACATACCCCCAGGAAGCAGCCCGTAGCAGCTAATTCCTAGGTACAAATTTACTGCTAGCTGAACAGGAGCATCAGAACATGAAAGAAAACTCTGCCCATTTGTTTCCGCCTCCACCGGGATCGAACGCGGAACGTCAGGACTACAAATCCCGAGCGCTGTCCACTCAGCTGTCAGGCCTCGCCCGGTGTCAAACATTCTCCAAGACAAGAATGTCTTTCTGAAGATGCTTATAAGCGAATGGAAAACTTTATTAAATAATTTTTTTTAAATATGCACTGTATGATCATAAAAAAAACTTCTTGTTTGCCTGTTGAAAAGATGTTGAGTTATTAACTGTTTAGTAAAGAGCGTGCATCTAGGAACACTCACCGCACAGGTTCGAATCCTTTTCACGGCTTTTTTGCCGTAAAAAATGTTGCTGTATATCACCACGGAAAATCCTGTGGATTTTCTCCTTGATATATCACAAACTGAGCATACACACCTGAAGCATAATACAACACTCTACATAAACACACACATACATATACACACATATACACAACAACAACCCAACATATCTCAGATTGTGTCAACTGAAAATCACTTTCCAGTCAAATCCTAAGCTCGCCGCTCCTCTGTTTATGCGGTTCGTTCTGTTCCCTCCCACACGACAGCTGATCTCTCTTCCTCTTGTTAGTTGGGTAAACCTTTCTGGCTTTGTATTGCAGAGCTCCATGACGAGGACGCTCAAGCAACCTCTGGGCAAACACAACCAAAATCTGCAGGTTGCAAATTTTCCACATTTAAAGTCACGTCTTGGTTTCAACCCGGAGATGAACAAAACAAAATGGGCTTTTCCCACCTCCGACTCGGCTTTGTAAGCTAAGCACACAGACGCACACAGACACACACACACACCAAACACACAGAAAGTTAGGCCAAAGCTAGAATATGCAGCGGTTGTGTGGTGCCCATATCTTAAGAAGCACATCAACAAACCGGAAAAGGTACAAAGACATGCTAAAAGTGGCTCCCAGAACTGAAGGGCAAGAGCTACGAGGAGAGGTTAGAGGCATTAAATATGCCAAAACTAGAAGACAGAAGAAAAAAGAGGTGTATTTATCACTACGTACAAAATAGTAACAGGAATTGACAAAATTGATAAGGAAGATTTTCTGAGACCTGGAACTTCAAGAACAAGAGGTCATAGATTTAAACTAACTAAACAAAGATGCAAAAGAAATATAATAAAATTCACTTTCGCAATTCTCACTTAACTTGTTCCAACCGTCTACCACTCTGT
>WNGS01005451.1:482667-496232 GCA_020271785.1 Procambarus virginalis | reverse complement strand
AACAATGCAGTGTTCCACAGGACTACTGTGCTGTGAGGAAAGAGAGAGAAGGAAGAGGAGGTGGTGGGTGTAGCTTTGCTGGTAAGAAAAGGCTGGGATTTTGATATGGTTATTCAGGGCTGTGAGGCTTCAGTGACTACATAACAGGTACCATAGCAACTGAAGGACAAAAAATTATAGTCGTAGTCATACATAACTCACAACCAAGTGACAGAAGACAGACAGGAAATGATAGAAACAACATAGCCACCATTAACATAATAGAGAGAGCAGCTTCTGTTGCTAGCAGAAAGGATCTGACCTACTAACCATGCGAGACTTCAAACACGGAAGATAGATTGGGAGAACAAAGACCCACATGGAGGGACCAGATACATGGAGAGCTAAGCTCTGTTGGACGTAGTAACAAGAAACATTCTAGCCAACACATCAAGAGACCGACAAGAATGGGAGAAGAGAACCAGATATGCTTGATCTGATATTTACCCTAAATGAGTGGGATATAAGGGAAGTTAAATTGGAAGCCCCCTTGGGAATGAGTGATCACAGTGTATTGAACTTTGAGCACCTGCTAGAGCCAGGATTTATCTCCCCCGAAAAGAACTAGGAAACAAAGGCTGGTGAACCGAAAGAGAAATTATGAGGAGATGAGAAGTTTCCTAAGGGAAATAACACAAGACATGATGGACTATGTCACCAAAAGTGTCAGGAGGCAGTAACAGGTTCATCCCTGCCCAAAAGGAAAAATCCGAGAAGCAAAAGAAGAATTCATGGTATAATAGGGCATGTATGGAAGCAAAGGGACTGAACAAAAGGGCGTGGAGGAACTTCCGGAATAACAGAACAACAGAAAGCAGAGAGAGATACCAAAGAACCAGGAATGAGTATGTTAGTGTGAGAAGAGAAGCAGAGAAAAATTATGAAAATGACTTCGTGACAAATTGACAACATAGATTCAGGGAGGGTAAATTTTGTCTTTCAGGCTTAATAGAATTCTACGACCAGGTGACAGAGATTAAGCAAGAAAGAGAAGGCTGGGCGGACTGCATTTTCTTGGACTGTCGGAAAGCCTTTGACACAGTACCCCATAAAAGGCTGGTACATAAGCTGGCAGAGACAGGCAAGAGTGACTGTAAGGTGCTCCAGTGGGTTAAGGGAGTACCTAAGCAATAGGAAGCAAAGAGTTTCAGTGAGGGGTGAAACCTCAGATTGGCGTGAAGTCACTAGTGGAGTGCCACTGGGCTCTGTACTGGGTCCTATCCTGTTTCTGATATACGTAAATGATCTCCCGGAGGTATAGACTCATTCCTCTCAATGTTGCTAAACGATTGTCAAAATTATGAGAGTGATTAAGAAGAGGAAGACTGCTTGAGGCTTCAAGAAGACCTAGACAAATTGAAGAATGGTCGAACAAATGGTGTTAGAGTTTAACACAAGCAAATGTAATGTAATGTAGATAGGTGTAGGAGCAGGAGACCAGATACAAGGTATCATTTGCGAGATGAAATTCTTCAAGTCAGAAAGAGAGAAAGACTTGTTGATATCAACTGACAGGTTGATATCACGCCAGACCTATCCCCTGAAGCCCATATCAAGAGGATATCATCAGTGGCATACACCAGGCTGGCCAACATAAGAACGCCATTTAGAAAATTGTGTAAGGAATCATTCAGAACTTTGTATACCACATATGTCAGACCAATCCTGGAGTATGCAGCTCTAGCATTGAGTCCATATCTAGTCAAGCATAAGAATAAATGGAGAAGGTTCAAGGTTTGCCGTCAGACTATTACCTGAGCTGAGAGGTATGAGCTACGAGGAGAGACCACGGGAGTTGAACCTCACGTCGCTGGAAGTCAGAAGAGTTAGGGGGACATGATTACCACATACAAGATTCTCAAAGGAATTGATAGGGTAGATAAGGACATGCTATTTAACACAAGGGGGCACACGCACTAGGGGACAAAGGTGGAAATTGAGTACCCAAATGAGCCACAGAGATATAAGAAAGAACTTATTTAGTGTCAGAGCGGTGACAAATGGAATGCATTAGGAAGTGATGTGGTGGAGGCTGACTCCACACACAGTTTCAAGTGTAGTATGATAAATATACACACGCAGTAGGCTCAGGAACCTGTACAGCAGTTGATTGACAGTTGAGAGGCGGGACCAAAAAATCAGAGCTCAACTCCCGCAAGCACACATAGGGGAGTACAAATAGGTAAGTTCACAGATGATTGACGGTTGAGAGGCGGGACAAGAGCCAGAGCTCAACCCCCGCAAGCACAACGAGATGAGTACATCTAGGTGAGTACACACGAGTGCGAATGAATGTGAAAAATACAGAAGGCTCATCTAGTTAGGACGGAGGAGCTCCAAGATGGCCGCAAGGCCGCCCTCAGTGTGTGATGGAGAAGCTAACGCTCGTATATAAGTTTAATAAGGCCGGATTAAAAAAAACACACACACATTTCCTAACACACACACAGAATTTCCTTACAACACATGTGAAGGAAGACACAAGGGAAAAAGGAGGAGATGCACCGTGCTTATTAGACCTGATTTTCACCCAGAACGTAGAAGACATCGAGAATTTGGAGCATGAAATACCTGTAGGGGCCAGCGCCATTGTGTCCTAGTCTTTGACTACATAATGGAATTCAAATTGTGACCATAGGACAAGAGGTCTGGGAAAGGAGAGTTGACTACAGGAAAGGGGACTACAGAAGGATTAGGGACTATCTGGGAGAAGTGCAGTGGGAGGAAGAAATTAGAGAAAAAGCAGTCCAAGATATGATGGACCTAGTCATACGGAAATGAAAGGAGGCCGAAGAGAGATTTATACAAACAGTAAAAGGAAAAACGTAAGAGGGAATATAATAACCCTTGGTTTAATAGACAGTGTCAGGAAGCAAAACTGAGAAGCAGGCGGGAGTGGAGGAAGTACAGAAGACAGAAGACAGAGGACAACAGGATCAGATGCAACAGAGCTAGGAACGATTACATTACCATAAGACGAACATCGGAAAGGAACTATGAGAACGATATTGCGAGCAAAGCGATAAAACAACCTAAATTACTACACAGTCATATAAGAAGAAAAATGTCGGTGAACGACCAAGTGACAAGACTAAGGAAGGCAGAGAGGGCATATACTGAAAGTGACAAGGAAATCTGCGAGGCACTGAATGCCAGCTTCCATGGAGCGTTCACTACCGAGCCCAAGCAGCTCCCATTGATAGACGAGATTACCCTAGATGAAAGCCTATCAGATATAGAGGTGATAGCAGAGGAGGTAATGAAATAGTTGACAACACTGGATGCATCTAAAGCAATAGGACCAGACAAAGTATCATCGTGGATACTAAAAGAGGCAGCGCAGGCCCTCAGCGTGTCTCTGGCAATGATCTTTAATGAGTCACTTATGTCGGGAGAATTCCCCAGTTGCCGGATGAAGGCAAATGTCGTACCGATTTTCAAGAAAGGCGATAGGGAGGAGGCACTTAAATTAACTATAGACCTGTATCACTGACAAGCTTCCCCTGTAAAATACTGGAAAGAATAGTTAGGCTACGACTGGTTGCACACCTGGAGAACGTTAGGTTTGTGAACAAACATCAACATGGGTTCTGGAAAGGGAAATCGTGCCTCACAAACCTTTTGGAATTCTATGATAAAATAACGAGGATAAGACAGGACAGAGATGGTTGGGCAGACTGCATATTTCTGGATTGCCAAAAAGCCTTTGATACAGTACCGCACATGAGATTGCTGTTCAAACTCGAGAGGCAGGCGGGGGTGGGGGAAAGGTCCTAGCATGGATAAGGAACTACCTAACAGGAAGGAGCCAAAGAGTTACGGGTCCAACAAAGAGTTACGCGTCCAACAGCCTGGTTGATCAGTCCAGCAACCAGGAGGCCTGGTCGGTGACCGGGCCGCGGGGACGCTAAGCCCCGGAAGCACCTCAAGGTATCCTCAAGGTAAGGTAAGGGGCGAGAAGTCGGACTTACGAACAGTAACGATTGGAGTACCTCAAGGATCGGTGCTGGGACCAATTCTATTTCTAGTATATGTTAACGACATGTTTACAGGAGTAGAATCCTACATGTCGATGTTTGCGGATAATGCAAAGTTGATGAGAAGAGTTGTGACACATGAGGATTGTAGGATCCTCCAAGAGGACCTGAACAGGTTGCAGAGATAGTCAGAGAAATGGCTACTGGAGTTCAACACGAGCAAATGTAAAGTTATGGAAATGGGACTAGGTGATAGGAGACCAAAGGGACAGTACACAATGAAGGGGAACTGCCTACCTGTGACGACGCGAGAAAGAGATCTGGGCGTGGACGTAACACCTAATCTATCTCCTGAGGCACATATAAATAGGATAACGACAGCAGCGTACTCTACACTGGCAAAAGTTAGAACATCATTCAGAAACCTAAGTAAAGAGGCATTTAGGGCGCTTTACACTGCCTACGTGAGGCCAGTCTTAGAGCATGCCGCCTCATCATGGAGTCCCCATCTGAAGAAGCATATAACGAAAATGGAAAAGGTTCAGAGGTTTGCAACGAGACTCGTCCCAGAGTTACGACGGATGGGGTATGAGGAGCGCCTGAAGGAACCGTGCCTTACGACACTAAAAAAAAGAAGGGAGAGGGGGGATATGATAGGAACGTATATAATACTCAGGGGGATTGACAGAGTGGACATAGACCAAATGTTCACACGGAATAGTAACAGAACGAGGGGACATGGATGGAAGCTGGAAACTCAGATGAGTCACAGGGATGTTAGGAAGTTTTCTTTTAGCGTGAGAGTAGTGGAAAAATGGAATGCACTTAAGGAACAGGTTGTGGAAGCAAATACTATTCACAATTTTAAAACCAGGTATGATAGGGAAATAGGACCATAGTCATTGCTGTAAACAACCGATGCTCGAAAGGCGGGATCCAAGAGTCAGTGCTCGATCCTGTACACACAAATAGGTGAATACACACACACACACACACACACACACACACACACACACACACACACACACACACACACACACACACACACACACACACACACACGCACGCACGCGCGCGCACGCATGCTCTCAGTGTGATAAATAATTTCAAAATAAATTTGTTGATGAGGAAAGACGACTTTTAACATAGTTCCTTCCTCTCGCAACTCATTCTCTTGATTTGCCACAACGAACGAAATACAAAGTAGCAACCTAACCAGTAACGCACCAACCCGAGCAACCCACCTTACCTTATCTACCAATGTATTGAAACATAAGATGCTTTTGAGCCTTTCCTTATCATAGTAATTTGTCCCATGGAGACCATAGCGTACAAAATAAGACGTATTAGTTGATAAGACGGTTGGATAAGCTGTCGGAGTAGAACAAACTCACGAACCCAGCCACAGGTAAGCCAAAGAATACATAACAAAGACAATATAACAAAACAAAGCAACAATGGAAGATATAGCAAGAACTTCATTTGTCGAAGTATAAGACGAATGGAATGGAACTATCAGGGGAGAAAGCGCCAAGCCATTACGACTATATAGCACTGGGAAGGGGTCAGGATAAGGATTTGGGATGGGACAGGGGGAAGGAATGGTGACCAACCAGTTGTGGACGGTCGGGGATTGAACGCCGAACTGTATGAAGCGACACCGTCGCTCTACCGTCCAGCCCAAGTTGTTGCCCGAACTTAATTTAAATTTTGTATGTTACACTATATTTATTGAAAGTAATTGTGAAGTGGTTTTGCAGAGGAAACATATGATGGTGTTCATGTAAGCTCAAAATATAGATCGGATTGGTGTGGATTAAAACAAGCATCTTATCCAGTAACTCCTTGTACAGGTCGCTAGTGATAGTTTGCTTGTTAAAAGCTACAAGTGCACTTTGCCTGCACAGTTAACTGCAGTAATCTAACTGCCTTCACCTGTATATAATCATTAGTGATTTGTCTTTAATTGAATGCCTGTTTAGGGTCGTAAGCCAATCATTGATATGCAGTTTGAAATGAAACATATCTATACACCCATCAAATGCTTCAGCAATATACAACACCATGTAAATAAATAAATTTAATAAATCAATAAATCAATGTTTATTCAGGTAAAAATATATACTTACAAGATGAGTTACAAATAGAATGTTTGATTTCTAGATAGAGCTAGTACATATACATATACATATGTGACAGTGTCAGACCACGGAGGAAAATTGAAACAGGAATTTCCTTAAGTACTTTCGTATATTAATACATCTTCAGAAGGAGTCATCTCCTTCTGAAGATGTATTAATATACGAAAGTACTTAAGGAAATTCCTGTTTCAATTCTTCCTCCATGGTCTGACACTGTCACAATTTTAATCACGTGTTTATTTTCGTGATATACACACATATACATATATGTACATATATCATGCGCAACTTCTCTACACTCTCAAGATTCCTGTTCCATTTTGAGGTAATTTGTATTAGCAGATCTGACGTCGAGGAAACACTGGTTTGATAACAGATTTTTTGATTTATGGAGATGATAACCAGGTAAAATAACAGACAGATATCTCTATTATTTTAAGCATGTGAGAGACATCATATTATATTACATATATCTACGAATCAACGAGCATATATTTTATATTGGCCTGCTGCAGTTTCCTCTAAAATGTTTCCATTCGATTCCCTCTATTTGTATGTCCTTATCCTCTTACGTTCATTTCCTGGTCTCAGCACGGACATTTTTAAAGACCTCTCCAGCATTGAGAGGAAGGATATTGGTCTATAATTCTCTACTGATGTCTTACTTCTCTTTTTTTGTGGACAGCCATGACCCCTTGGCTTTCTTCCAGTATAGCGGCCAAACATGCTGATCAATGCAAGCTTGAAACACGGCTCCAAAGGGAAGCCTGCTTGCCCACTACCACAACTTTTAAGAATGAAAAAAATTAAATTGTGTGGTATCGTTTCGAGGAGTTATCCAACATTCACATTTAACTTTGTACAGCCAAACAAACGGGGAGTTAGTAAGGGAAGAACCCGCAGAAAGGGACAGGTCCAGCTTAGTAAGTTACATCAGGCATACTAAAACTTACGACTCAAAGTTAGCTAAGTGATGCAGGTGATGAGTCACAATAACGTGGCTAAAGTATGTTGACCAGACCACACACTAGAAGGTGAAGGGACGACGACGTTTCGGTCCGTCCTGGACCATTCTCAAGTCACAATCGACTTGAGAATGGTCCATGACGGACCGAAACGTCGTCGTCCCTTCACCTTCTAGTGTGTGGTCTGGTCAACTTAGCTAAGTGATGTTTTTTTTTTTTTTTTACTCAGGTGGGTACGGGAACAGACTGCTTCTATCCAGCTGTGAACTCTCCCTTTCCGTCGCTCATGGTATCCCTTTCCAATCTAGTTTGCCCTGGAACACCACCTACCAGTGGGTTAACACCCTAGTACCCTAGTTACCCAGTTACTGCTGGCTGAACAGGTGTGTGAACAGTTACGAATTGGCGGCCAGTCAATCCTCCCTGGCCAGGACTCGAACCCAGGATGATTCGCTCGCCAGACGCAGCGGGTGAATGTCTTACCTATTTATTACGAACCACTAAGCTGTCTCATAAGGTTCCTCACGTTAAAGGACCCCAGCACGTTACTTAGGGTTGTGATCCGACAGACGTAGACGCTACTGTCATTATTGACGGTGCGTCAAAAACCCTCAGCCTGAAAAAAATCCCTTTTTAAGCCTGCTCATAGCCCAATCGATAGAGCTTCGACCACACACACGTGGAGTCCAGGGTTCGAGACCCATACAGCCCAGGTGAATGGCACGGAACCTTAAGTCTGATGGCTCTTTAGACCAGGTACCTTAAACCATACATAGAAATAACGTTTACAGAACATTCACTCTGCAAGTCTTACTAAGATTAATCTGATAATACAGTGATTTAATCTTTTTGTGTATATTTTATTTGCACGTAACTGAGTTAATTTTGAGATATCTGGACTTATATCTGCACTTTTCACCACACAATTTATAAGTAGCAATGCGGGGACTTTAAGTTATTATTAAATACTATTGTGTGCAATTACCCATACACAATACGAGGGACTTATGCTTAGAAACAATAAAATACAACGATACTTCTTTTGATGCAATAATATCAACAGTAAAATAATTATTATCAATATAAAGACCATTTTTACCATTTTGTATGACTATTAATGTTATACAATACTGTACAAGTGTTTCACTTATAAAGTCATATGGTTAAGTGAATACAAAGAGTGATGCCACCTTAAGTAATTGACAAGAATAGTTCCCAGCAAAGTGGCTTGTATGTTAACATTGATAAGACTGCGGGGAGCAGGTCCTGCCTTCCTTACCATCAGTTCAGGGGCTGGTGTAGGGTCTATAAGGAGCCTGGACAGGGTCTATAAGGACCCTGGCACAGGGTCTATAAGGACCCTGGCACAGGGTCTATAAGGACCCTGGCACAGGGTCTATAAGGACCCTGGCACAGGGTCTATAAGGACCCTGGCACAGGGTCTATAAGGACCCTGGCACAGGGTCTATAAGGGCCCTGGCACAGGGTCTATAAGGACCCTGGCACAGGGTCTATAAGGACCCTGGCACAGGGTCTATAAGGACCCTGGCACAGGGTCTATAAGGACCCTGGCACAGGGTCTATAGGGACCCTGGCACAGGGTCTATAAGGACCCTGGCACAGGGTCTATAAGGACCCTGGCACAGGGTCTATAAGGACCCTGGCACAGGGTCTATAAGGACCCTGGCACAGGGTCTATAAGGACCCTGACACAGGGTCTATAGGACCCTGGCACAGGGTCTATAAGGACCCTGGCACAGGGTCTATAGGGACCCTGGCACAGGGTCTATAAGGACCCTGGCACAGGGTCTATAAGGACCCTGGCACAGGGTCTATAAGGACCCTGGCACAGGGTCTATAAGGACCCTGGCACAGGGTCTATAAGGACCCAGGCACAGGGTCTATTAGGACCCTGGCACAGGGTCTATAAGGACCCTGGCACAGGGTCTATAAGGACCCTGGCACAGGGTCTATAAGGACCCTGGCACAGGGTCTATAGGGACCCTGGCACAGGGTCTATAAGGACCTGGCACAGGGTCTATAAGGACCTGGCACAGGGTCTATTAGGACCCTGGCACAGGGTCTGTACGGAGGGCAGCTGTGCGACAAAGCTGTCACCTAGAGGAGAAAACTCCCAAACTCAAAGAATTCAGCAACAAATGGCCGTCCGGAGCGGTGGCTGGAGTCTGCGGATGTGGCAAATATCATCTGCCACCCAAACTGTCGCGCTCAAGTGCCAGACACACCGGGAAAGTTGAACACTGGTGTGGTGGTTGCAGGTGCCATGAGCATGTTCAACAACCACTTGGTTGGTGCATGAGCATGTTCAACAACCACTTGGTTGGTGCATGAGCATGTTCAACAACCCCTTGGTTGGTGCATGAGCATGTTCAACAACCACTTGGTTGGTGCATGAGCATGTTCAACAACCCCTTGGTTGGTGCATGAGCATGTTCAACAACCCCCTTGGTAGGTGCATGAGCATGTTCAACAACCACTTGGTTGGTGCATGAGCATGTTCAACAACCCCTTGGTTGGTGCATGAGCATGTTCAACGACCCCCTTGGTGGTGCATGCATGTTCAACAACCCCCTTGGTTGGTGCATGAGCATGTTCAACAACCCCTTGGTAGGTGCATGAGCATGTTCAACAACCCCTTGGTAGGTGCATGAGCATGTTCAACAACCCCCTTGGTAGGTGCATGAGCATGTTCAACAACCCCTTGGTAGGTGCATGAGCATGTTCAACGACCCCCTTGGTAGGTTGTTGTTGTTGTTAAAGATTCGCTACCTGAAACAAGAAGCTCCAAGTAGCACGGGCTATGGTGAGCCCGTGCATGAGCATGTTCAACAGCTCTTCATATGAGACAACGCTGCTGAGGAAGCCAGTTCTTCTGTTTAACACATAAATAAGCTATAATCTGAGGACTTAAGGCTGAACCTGTCTTGTAAAATACGCTAAGGCCGATAAAAATGTGTCTAGGACAAAGTGAATAAATTTAAGTCTAATAATTGTCATAGGGCGGAGAAAATAAACCAAAGACTGAGGGGAAAGAACGTCACAAGGATCAAATAAACCTGAGGCTATCAAAAGAAACCTATGACTGAGAGAATATATTCCTAAGCCCAAAGATGATGATAATTTTTCATGGGAAATTCTGCAATCACTGTGGAAAAAAACGGATCTATACCGAATCTTACAACTGATCTCGGCACTATTGTAACTCTTGGCAGCAGGACCATGCTAAGAAATTCAAACAGATATCAGGCAAGGGCATTAGATAAAATGCTACAGTCGAAACATACGAAGCTGAAGACAATTTTACGTTTTGCCCAAAATGCAATGCGTATTAGTGGCTTTGCAAGAATGTGGAACATCAATGTACTTTCACAACCCAATGTACCGTCTTGAATATAAATAAAAATATATAAAACATATATAAAGAGCTTGTAAAGTTGGAGATTTAACTTGTGGTGGAGACAATAAGAGGCTGGGAAGGTGGAGTAATGCAAGCAACACATTCATGCTGCTGGGGCATCCTTATGGGAGGGAGGGAATTATCAGGGGGAAAGCACCATGTCATTACGACTATATAGTACTTGGAAGAGATCAGGATAAGGATTAGGGATGGGTCGAGGGAGAGAATTGGTGCCCAATAACTTGGACGGTCGGGGATGGAACGCCGACCTGCATGAAGGGAGACCGTTGCTCTACCGTCCAAGCCAGTGGTTGAGCCATTCTTAAGGGAGTCATACCTTTCTTGGCTGGCCCGATGACAGTGTTCCAGCTAATGTGCTCAATATTTAACGTTGTCGTTGTTGTCAATGAATGTCAGGATGAATCATGGCCTTCCACACACAGAGGAGGCAAGTCGATGTATTCAAGAGGAACTTAGATAAGTTCTTGCAGGAAGAGCGGACCAACCATGGCTGTAGTGGACATGTGGGCCTACGGGCCGCTCCAAGCAACAGCCTGCTGGACTAAGTTATCACGAGTAGAAGAACTCCCAGAACCTCACTCCAGTATGCTCCAGGCCTCCCACATACAGATGAAACAGAGCGTCCCAAACATAGATGAAACCTGGGCAAGAGAAACACAGATGAAAAAGAACGTCCGAAACACACCTGAAAGAGAACGTCCTTAAACCCGAAGAAACCAACCAAGCAGCACAGGAGGAATCAAGAAGCCATGAACATCACCACTCGCCCACCGTGCCTCGTCACACTGCATCATGGCATGTTTGGCCTCCTGGCTGCAGGCCGAAAGAAACTGCCTCCCCAAAAAAATGTTAGGAAATTCTTAACAAGAGATCATATCTCCAAGAAAACACCCCAAAGACGAGCACAATGAACCATGTCCCTTCTCCTAGGAAAAAAAACACAGACACACACACACGGACAAGAGGAAAAAAAAAGAGCATGGTAAAAAAGGTCTCGAGTCTACTTTCTCGGAAACACATTAGAATGCCTACTCCCCACTCCACCATCTTCCACTTCCCGTCCTCCAGAAGGATTGAAAAAGTTACAAGAGTAGGGGAAGGGGGGAGGGGAAGGATATCTATCTTCTTGAGGTTATATTGAGATGATTTCGGGGCTTTGGCTCTTATACCTGCATTTGGGTGAGGTGATGTAATACATTAGTGGGGTGAAACACAGAACATGGAAACGGGGTATAGATTTGTAGAACTAGAAGTCGGGTCCCAATAGAACTGCAGAAGGCCTATTGGGCCCATATTTCTTGATGTTTCTATATTGGAGCGGAGTCTTGAAGTGGGTAGAATATAGTTGTACGTTTTGGCTGTTGATTGCTGGTGTTGACTTCTTGATGTGTAGTGCCTCGCAGATGTCAAGCCGCCTGTTGTCACTGTATCTATCGATGATTTCTGTGTTGTTTGTTAAGATTTCTCTGGTGATGGTTTGGTTGTGGGAAGAGAGTATATGTTCCTTAATGGAGCCCTGTTGCTTATGCATTGTTAAACGCCTGGAAAGAGATGTTGTTGTCTTGCCTATATACTGAGTTTTTTGGGCTTACAGTCCCCAAGAGGACATTTGAAGGCATAGACGACGTTTGTCTCTTTCAAAGCGTTCTGCTTTGTATCTGGAGAGTTTCTCATGAGTAGGTTGGCAGTTTTCTTGGTTTTATAGTAACTCCTTAGTTGTATCTTCTGATTTTTGTATCATTTTCTGATTCGTTTTCCATGTTCTGTGTTTCACCCCACTAATGTATTACATCACCTCACCCAAATGCATATATATATATATATATATATATATATATATATATATATATATATATATATATATAACTGAAAACTCACACCCCAGAAGTGACTCGAACCCATACTCCCAGGAGCAACGCAACTGGTAATGTACAGGGACGCCTTAAACCACTTGACCATCACGAACCGGACATAAGGAAGTGATAGCCGAGGCTATATAACCCACTACCCCGCCCATTGCCGGCACTCGGATGGTAATCTTGGGCATAGCATTTTATCAAATCAACCTCATTTTTTGGGGCAACACGTGAGGAACACAAATGCAACAAGCCTGGATGGTCCCCAGGACTAGATACAACCTGAAAACTCACACCCCAGAAGTGACTCGAACCCATACTCCACAGGAGCAACGCAACTGGTATGTACAGGGACGCCTTAAACCACTTGACCATCACGACCGGACATAAGGAAGGTAAGCCGAGGCTATATGAACCACTTCCCCGCCCCGCCGGCACTCGGATGGTAATCTTGGGCATAGCATTTTATCAAATCACCTCATTTTTTGGGGCAACAAAATGAGGTGATTTGATAAAATTGCTATGCCCAAGATACCACCGAGTGCCCGGGCGGGGAAGTGGTTCATATAGCTCGGCTATCACTTCCTTATGTCCGGTCGTGAGTGGTCAAGTGGTTTAAGGCCGTCCCTGTACATACCAGTTGCGTTGCTCCTGGGAGTATGGGTTCGAGTCACATCTGGGGTGTGAGTTTTCAGTTGTATGCTAGTCCTGGGGACCATTCAGGCTTGTTTGCATATATATATATATATATATATATATATATATAATATATATATATATATATATATATATATATATATATATATACCAAGCTACCCCCGATGATGAATCTTGCAATATCATATTAAATGGACTCACCATTATTTTTTCTCCTGTGTATACTGGTGAACGTTAAGCACCAATATCCACAAAATTAAAAAGCTAACTATCATACTTTGCCTGTAATTAGCTGAGTAATTAGCGAGAGAGAGAGAGAGAGAGAGAGAGAGAGAGAGAGAGAGAGAGAGATGAGAGAGAGAGAGAGAGAGAGAGAGAGATTATTTGAGCTTGCGTGGAGACTATGAACAACCAATGTCCTTCCTTTTCAAGATAAAAGGACATTATTTATGACATTATTTTCTATTCATAATAATAGTATTATATTAGTT
>WNGS01005451.1:440952-458910 GCA_020271785.1 Procambarus virginalis | reverse complement strand
GTTCCGTACGTTGACATATTGTCCCACCCGTCAGTGGTAGCCTAGTTCAGGCCAACCTGCCCAGCCCGGCCCAGCCCGGCCCAGCCCGGCCCAGCCCGGCCCAGCCCGGCCCAGCCCGGCCCGGCCCAGCCCAGCCCGGCCCAGCCCGGCCCAGCCCGGCCCAGCCCGGCCCAGCCCGGCCCAGCCCGGCCCGGCCCAGCCCGGCCCAGTCCGCCCCTACACCAACTCCTTGTTCGTGGGTTTTCACTCCGGATTTCAAACGAGCAAATCCAGTACTCGTTTCAGGGAGCTAAATCATCGGTAAATTATGCTCTTGGGAACAATTGAGCTTATAAAGGTATGATGCATACGTGTACATGTTGCAAGCAGGTACGCGATGTTTGACGCGCGTATATATACTCGTAATGTTGTTTTACATTTTACCCCATGTTGAAACTATATTTTTGGCGGTCTGTTGAATTCGCGTGTGGTAGCGAAAAGGCCTCATTTTTGACAGTTGATAATTTGACAGGCAGAGGTGTTCATATGATTGATCATTAAATTTGATAGGCACAAGTGATAGGCAAGTCACTTGTGTTGTCCCATCTTGAGTACTGCTCACTTCCCCCCTCAGAGCAGGAGAGAGTGCTGAAATAGAGGGAATACAGAGAACATATACGGCACGCATAGACGAGATAGAGCACCTAAATTATTGGGATCGTCTCAAAGCCCTCCAAATGTACTCACTAGAAAGGAGACGAGAGAGATACCAAATAATATACACATGGAAGATACTGGAGGGCCAGGTACCAAATCTACACAGTAAAATAACAACATACTGGAGTGAACGATATGGAAGAAAATGCAGAATAGAACCAGTGAAGAGCAGAGGTGTCATAGGCACAATCAGAGAACACTGTATAAACATCAGAGGTCCACGGTTGTTCAACGTCCTCCCAGCGAGCATAAGAAATATTGCCGGAACAACCGTAGACATCTTCAAGAGGAAAGTAGATAGTTTCCTCCAAGGAGTGCCGGACCAACCGGGCTGTGGTGGGTATGTGGGCCTGCGGGCCGCTCCAAGCAACAGCCTGGTGGACCAAACTCTCACAAGTCAAGCCTGGCGTCGGGCCGGGCTTGGGGAGTAGAAGAACTCCCAGAACCCCATCAACCAGGCAGAAGTGCTCTGTTCGATAATTTGACAGGCAGAAGTGTTCGTGTGGTCGACAGTTAGATAGACAGAGATGTTCAGGTGGTCTATAATTTGACGGAGGGTATTTTTCGTCTATAATTTTGCAGTCTTAAATGTTTTAGTGACAATAGTTTGTCAGTCATAGAGGGTATGTGATGCCGGGAGTGACCTACAAGTGCGACCTCACTGAGCGTACCCATACCCACACACACACACACACACACACGGCCTTTAGAAACTTGTGTAAGGAATCTTTCAGAACATTATATACCACATATGTCAGACCAATCCTGGAGTATGCGGCTCCAGCATGGAGTCCCTATCTAGTCAAGCATAAGACTAAACTGGAAAAGGTTCAAAGGTTTGCCACCAGACTAGTACCCGAGCTGAGAGGTATGAGCTACGAGGAGCGACTGCAGGAATTAAACCTCACTTCGTTGGAAGACAGAAGAGTTAGGGGGGACATGATCACCACATTCAAGATTCTCAGGGGAATCGACAGGGTTGATAAAGACAGGCTGTTTAACACAAGGGGCACACGCTCTAGGGGACACAGGTGGAAACTGAGTGCCCAAATGAGCCACAGAGATATTAGAAAGAACTTTTTTAGTGTCAGAGTGGTTGACAAATGGAATGCATTAGGAAGCGATGTGGTGGAGGCTGACTCCATACACAGTTTCAAGTGTAGATATGATAGAGCCCATTAGGCTCAGGAAACTGTACACCTGTTGATTGACGGTTGAGAGGCGGGACCAAAGAGCCAGAGCTCAACCCCCGCAAGCACATCTAGGTGAGTACAACTATGTGAGTACAGGGGCGCCAGACAAGAATATCGCCCCACTCTTACTCTATAGTGTACAGAATATACTGCACAAACAATATGAAGCTTTACGTGGCTTGTGTCGAGAACCTGGCGAGTAGAAGAACTCCCGGAACTCACTCCAGATATATATTGCAGAAACTTATTGCAGATAAATTGCGAAGAATGCCATTATGAAATTAAAATAATCCCGTTATTGCGAATGTGAATAAGTGAGCAATTATCCAAAGGAGACACCGAGCCAGGAAGATTGCCATGTCCCTGTCTTCTCTGTGTGTAAAGTGATTTAGCGTAATAAAATCGACTATGTCTCAGCGATTGTTTACATGGTGACCATTCCAGAATACCTCCACGCACCTCGGACCCTTGCCAAGATTCCTCTCTACACATTTAATACAAATGACACCCGTTTACTATTGTAAATATTCAGTTTGAGCAGCAGATGTTATTGACGATGGTGAGGTATATGTGAAGGAAAAGGTTAAGTGGGAAATAAAGTATGAGTTAGGAGATAGGAGGCGGGCTGTCCGCCTCGCTGACACGATGTGTATGAGTATGTGTTTGGAAGCTAAGGCAAGCTTTCTCCCCTTGTCAGGAAGCTGTGAGTGTGTGTGAGGTTCTTCACGTGTACTTCAGCATGTATGGATGTCTATAGATGAATACTGTGTAGCATTCACTGATACACACTCACAATCTTGTTTACATATTTTGATGTTCTGTTTGCCGGGTCACTTCCAGTTTTCCTGAGGGTTATCTGGTTCGTATTTCAACATTGGAATTATGTAGTGTGAGGGTTGGGTTCCCTTGAGGTGGTCCGAGCCCTTAGGCCACAGTTAATATACGGACTAATGGTTGATTGATAGGGAGCAGGAGGGAAGAATGGGGGGGGGTTACCTTATCTTGGTTCTGAGGATCAATGTATCCGCGGCCCGGTTTCTGACAAGGCTTCCTGGTTGGTGGTCTGATCGATAAGGCTGTTACAAGTGGTCCTCCCATTCCTCCCCCCCCCCCAGACACCTCATCTTCAACGGGGGAGACCTCCCCTCCGCTCCCCCCCCCCCCGGCTGAGAGGGCACGTTGATCGAGCCTAAAATAGTGGAGAGTAAACAGGGCGGCTCCCGGTGCGGGTGAGGGGCAGCCTTCAGGACGGGCACCATCCTTCACACAAACACCCGCCAGAGCCCGCGTCTGGGGCGCCCTCACCACCACCTCCTCCTCTCGGGAGACATCATCTGTCCACGGGCTAACCATAGCCAGTGCTTCTTGCCCCGCTCCTGTGCCAGGTAAGTTACGGGCTCACCATAGCCCGTGCTACTTGGAACTTGTTCCGAGTAGCTTAATCTATAACAACAACAACAACCTCCTCCTCCTCCAAGATGGGCAACCATTACGTAGTCCACACTCTTTGACAACAATTATGTAACCCTTCGTGCAGGCTGTGCCTAGGGTATGCATACGTACTGTGAGGATGTGTATGCGTGCATACATACATAAGTGAGACTGCTGGTATATATATATATATATATATATGCACGTATAGTTGGCTGGTGCTACTCAAGTTCCATCAGGAAGTGCCGGACCAACCGGATTGTAGTGGATACGTGGGGCTGCGGACCGCGCCGGGCAACACTCATTTGTCGCATCACAAGTCAATACAGGTGAGGACCACTCACCTGGTCCTCACCTTGAGGACCTGGCTCTAGGCCGGGCTTGAGGACCAGGCTCTAGGCCGGGCTTAAGGAGTAGAACCACTCCGGGAACCCACTTCAGGTATACTCTGGTCTACAACAAAAGTGTAATATAACAACTATACACAGACGGTCGCAGCCGGTAGCAGGTGAGGCCTGGAGAACACAGCTGACTGACAGTGTAAACAGATGTGTTCCCAGAGCCCTCAGGAGGATGATAGTACCACCAAGCCTCGTCCAGGTGACGCCACTCAACCCTAACAAGGAAATTATATCCAACCTTCGTCAGTGTTACGGTGTATATAGGGTTTGGCTCTATAGTTCTCAGCTCTGACGTTGAGATAAGATCACTCTACACATCTACCTTGAGTTATACACGTGGCTTATATCAACGTACCTTAATCTATTCTGATTTCAATATGGCGTATCGCCTGTCTGTTTAAATAACCACCATGTCTTCTTCTCCACGCCCTCCCTACTACTTTATTTTTTTTTGGGGGGGGGGAGTAAAGAGGAAGGAGAGGCATAGGTGAAGGGAAGTATAGAAGTGGGAAATACAGTGAGAGGTATGAAAGCAGGCGGGCTGTCCGCCTTGCTGACACGATGTGTGGGTGTTGGCAGCTAAGCTAAGCTGGCTCCCTCTTGTCAGGGAGCTGTGAGTGTGTGAGAGGTTCTTCACATGTGTTTCACCATATATGGATGTCTATAGATGAATACTGTGTAGCATTCATATATACACACTCCGATGCTTCCACACATGTTGTTCTGTTCAAGGCTATTTATTTTAGTATTATTATTTATTGATTTATTCATGCATACACATAGATATATTTATATTTATATACCTGTACATATACTCATTTATATGCATATACCAACCCGTCCTCGCAAATTCGTATAGTCAATACTGACTTATTAAATACGTGCATAGGTGATATACTAAACATAATAGTTTACCTTTTAAAAGCTTCATAGAAAACACCGACCTTACCTAACCTTGTTAGTATGTTAAGACAAGCATCTTATTGCTTCGTAATTACAATTATTACTTAACCTATACCTATAATAGGTTAAGTAACAATTGTAATTACGAAGCTATAAGATGCTTATCTTAACATACAAACAAGGTTAGGTAAGGTCGGTGTTTTCTATGAAGCTTTTCAAGGTAAACTGTTATGTTTATTATGTCACCTATGCACGTATTTAATAAGTCGATATTGACTATACGAATTTGCGAGGACGGGTTGCATATACACATACATATACACATACATACTAATTTTTTTCAATTATTGGGGAAGGATATCTGGTCAATATTTCATCTGGGAATTATGTACTGTGGGGCGGGGTTTTCATCTAGTAAATCGAGGCTCTTGGGCCACCAGCTGTGGGAACGGGGCGTCTCATCTTGGAGCAATCGTTCTAACATTGGATCCTCTAACATTTCGATGGTGTTCCACACCCTGATGGCTTGGTGCTGCAGTCTGATGTTTAGTGGTTGTATGTTCAGGAGTTCATGGAGCTCCTGGATTGTCTGATCATACGGTGGACGGTGTTTTGCTGCTCTCCTTAGCGTCTTATTTTGCTTGTAGTTTCTGCATGTTAGTTTTTTCAAGGTGTGTAGTGGTACTGGGAGGGGGTGGGGGAAGATAGTGGTGCGGGTGTGGTGTGGTGGAGGGCGTAGTGGGGGATAATTCTCCAGCAACACAATACCCAGCTCCACATCCCCACCACGCCCTCCACCACACCACACCACACCCGCACCACACAACACCCGCACCACTATCCCCCCCCCCCCACCCACACTCCTGACAACTCCCACTGCAGAGCCAACCAAGTCCAAAGTTCCCCTCATACACACAAACTTAAAGGTCAACTAGGGTGCCAGTGTGTGGCACCTGACTATTACCAATCATCTCACTGTCGTGAGGTGTGGTGGTGGTCTGTGGCGGTGCCTCTGCTCACACACACACACACACACACACACACACACACACACACACACACACACACACACACACACACACACACACACAGCTCCCGGGCGAGGCGGAAACAAATGGGAAGAGTTTCTTCCACCCTGATTGTCCTGTCTAGCAGTAAGTATTTACGTGGGAGTTAGGCAGCTGCTACGGGCTGCTTCCTGTGTGTACTCACCTATTACACCTGTGTGTGTGTGTGTGTGTGTGTGTGTGTGTGTGTGTGTGTGTGTGTGTGTGTGTGTGTGTGTGTGTGTGTGTGTGTTAAATACATGTAGTAGGTATAATAGAGTAAAAATAGATTAGGTAGAAAGGCGGGGATCCAAGAGCTAATAGCTGGAGTCTCCAGTCACAAATAGCAAACACACACACACTGCACCACAGACCGGTACCACTAACAATATGCCCTGCAACATACTGGAGACACTAACCAAAAGCAGGCTCGTTGATCATAAAAAAAAGTTTTTTCTTGTATTGCCAGAGAGTTTGTGATGGTGCTCCTCACAGGCGACTTGTATGCAAACTAGAACAAACAAGCTGATGGTGTAACGGAGAGAGTACTAGAGTGGAGGAAAGAGTACCTCTTAGGAAGAAAACAGAGTCCAGAGTATGAGGAGAGCTATAAGAGTGGATATTGCAAGTCGGGAATAAAGCAGAAAATCCCTTATTGTAATACAAGCGAATTAATATATCAGTGTTATAACCCAAGTATCTGGCAACTGAGGGCCTCCAGCCGCGGCCTGGGACAACAAGTGTCAACGGTACAGCCTCTGGGACCCTCCCTCACCCTCGACCGTGTGATAAGTACTGACCATACTGTAGAGAACAAATAACATATATACTTTACAAACATACGGTATACATATAATATTATAAATATATAGATATATACAACAAAACAAGGCAAAATGGGAGTAAATAAACAAATTTGTGGCCACTGTAAGATCTCCTTCAAGTCGAAGGCGACGGGAATTGAATGTTATATCTGTAAGAATAGATTTCATTCGGCTTGTACAGGCGTGAGTAACACTGCGGCACTGAGAGCTGGCCACTTGCTCTGGGTGTGTAAACATGACCTGCCAGCTTGGAATATCCTAAAAAACCTTCTAGATAACATGACGCATGAACGGAAAACATCGTTCATTGGAAGCCTACCAGCCATCCAGAAGGAGTGGGAAAGGAACAACAATTGTAATATACCAGGGGCGGAGGCTATAGTCAGGGATGAAACTGAGGCTGAAACTCAGGAAGTTGTAAACTCTGACTCGGTAGGCCCGGATGTGGATGACAGTAAACTAGAAAGTGTAACAGACAGCACTGACAGCTCGGTAGGTACAGACACTACAACGGTTCCCGATAGAGAGAGTCAGAACAGAAGGACAGACTTATGCAAATTTTATGCAAAGGGCATATGCAGACATAGATATGCTGGTAATAAGAAAGGATTAGAATGCAGTTATCAACATCCCAAAATTTTTTTAAATATGCTTAGGAAAGGTGAGTGTCGATTTGGATCAATATGTAGGTTTTTCCATCCTGAGATGTGCCAAACCTCACTGGAGGACAGAAAATGCTATGACCTCAGCTGCCCATACTTTCACGTGAAAGGCACGGAACGCTACATAAAGAGTGGCAAGCAGGATAATGAATTTGGAGGAAATTCGATAAATTTTTTATACCAGACCGAAAGAGAATTCAAAAGGAGGAGCATGGAGAATGTATGGAACTGGATGCCAGACCCACTTGCATACCAGAATTACAGATACAACTACACACCGAAAGGGAACCACAACTACAACAGGCAACTGCCCTACAACAATCAGCACTGGTCAGAACAAACTCAATATGTCCACGCATAATGGGCTTGCCACAAAAGTCTCCCAGTCAAACTATCACTAACAGAGTAACCTCATTCATCTTTGCCAACATACAAGGACTGAAAACAAGAACAAACAATAAAGTACAGTTCATAAATGGCCTCCTCACGGAGTCAAATGCAGTATTTGGAGCTTTCACAGAAACCCATGCAGGGGAATTCTTGGACAGTGAGATCTGGATTCCAGGATATAACCTATACAGGTGTGACAGGAAAATTAGGTCACATGGAGGAGTGGGTCTGTATATTAGGGAAGACCTTGTGTGCTCGGAGCTCCTAAACGTTACAAATGAGGTGGTAGAGGTACTGGGATTAAAAATAGAGAAAATAAATTTAGTGATTATTCTAATATACAAACCGCCAGATGCAACGGCTGAGGAATTCACAGAACAGATAAACAAAATAGAGAATAGCCTTGATAATTTGGAGAACCCAATACCTGATATTATCTTCTTAGGTGACTTCAACTTGCCTAGTCTCAGGTGGAGAATAGCAAACAATAATATTATACCAGGGAATCTATCAGGACCTAACCAACCACAGATTAGAGAACTACTTAGATTCTGTGACAAATTTTCACTCACTCAGCAGATATCGGAGCCAACGAGAAATAAAAATATTCTCGATCTGGTCTTTACGAACAATGAAGACATTATCAGAGACATTACGATATCAGATACCACATATTCAGATCACAAGCTCATTGAAGTGCAAACTACCATCAATACTCAGAATAGACCTAAAACGTTGATAAAGCGAGAGGGGCTATTCAGTAAATTCAATTTTAATAATAAAAGGATAGACTGGGAGATAATAAACAGGGAACTTAAAAACATTCCATGGGAAACTGTTTTAAGTAATAAAAGTCCTACAGAAGGAATAGAAAAACTGACTTCGGAAGCGTATCAAGTCTGTCTGAAACATGTTCCTTTGAGGAAAGCCAGAAAGAGATCCAACGTAGAAAGAGAACGCAGAAGACACTATAAACGCAGGAAAAGAATAACGGAACTGCTTATGCAGACACGAATTTCCCGTCAAAGAAGGAATAATTTAAATAGGGAGATTGAAGAAATCGAGCGGAAATTGAAACACTCATATGAAACTGAAGAAAGGCAGTTAGAACAGAAAGCAATTCAGGAAATAAAGAAAAATCCAAAATACTTCTTCACATATGCGAAATCAAAAGCAAAAACTACTGCCAGTATTGGACCTATTCGTACAAGTGAAGGTTCATACACGGAGGATGACAAAGAAATTAGTGAAATCCTAAAAAAGCAGTATGAGGACATGTTTAGCACTCCAATAAACAACATGAAAGTAGAAGATCCAGACAATTTCTTTATGCGTGATATCCAAACCCCTGTAAATATAACTGATATCAACACGAGCGCACTAAATTTTGAAAGAGAAATTGAAAACATGCCCATGCACTCGGCCCCAGGTCCAGACTCATGGAATTCAATATTTATAAAGAAATGCAAAGTGCCGGTAGCACAGGCACTCAGTATAGTGTGGAGGAAGAGCTTGGACACGGGAGAGATACCAGATGCACTTAAAGTGGCAGACATAGCCCCTCTACACAAGGGAGGGAGCAAAGCATTGGCAAAGAATTATAGACCAGTTGCACTGACATCGCACATAATAAAAGTATTTGAGAGAGTGATTAGGAGTCAGGTCACCAATTTCATGGAGACCAATGACCTTCACAACCCAGGCCAACATGGATTTCGAGCGGGAAGATCGTGCCTCTCACAGCTACTTGAGCACTACGATAAAGTCACTGAGGCATTAGAAGAAAAACAGAATGCTGATGTGATATACACGGACTTCGCAAAGGCTTTCGATAAATGTGACCATGGCGTGATAGCACACAAAATGAAGTCAATGGGAATAACCGGTAAAGTAGGACGCTGGATACTCAGTTTTCTGTCAAACAGGACTCAGCGAGTAACGGTCAACCATATAAAATCTAGTCCAAGTGCAGTTAAAAGCTCTGTACCTCAGGGTACAGTCCTTGCACCGCTGCTTTTCCTTATTCTCATATCAGATATAGACAAAAATACAAGTCACAGCTTCGTATCATCCTTTGCAGATGACACAAAAATCAGTATGAAAATTACCTCGGCTGAAGACATTGAAAAACTTCAAGCTGATATTAATAAAGTTTCGACTGGGCATCAGAAAATAACATGATGTTAACAGTGATAAATTCCAGGTACTCAGGTACGGTAAAAATGAGGACCTTAAACATAATACAGAGTACAAAACACAATCAAATGTGCCCATAGTAGGAAAAACAGCATGTAAAGGATTTGGGAATAATGATGTCTGACGACCTAACGTTTAGGGAGCATAACCAAGCAACATATGCGACAGCCAGAAAAATGATAGGATGGATTACGAGAACTTTCAAATCCAGGGATCACATCACAATGCTTGTACTCTTCAAGTCACTTGTGCTGTCCGTCTTGAGTACTGTTCAGTACTCACTTCCCCTTCAGAGCAGGAGAGATTGCTGAAATAGAGGGAATACAGAGAACATATACAGCACGTATAGACGCGATAAAGCACCTAATTATGGGATCGTCTCAAAGCTCTCCAAATGTACTCACTAAAAGAAGACGAGATAGANGCTTCTCTCCCTCTCCTCAGCTTCTCTCCCTCTCCTCAGCTTCTCTCCCTCTCCTCAGCTTCTCTCCCTCTCCTCAGCTTCTCACCCTCTCAGCTTCTCTCCCTCTCCTCAGCTTCTCTCCCTCTCCTCAGCTTCTCACCCTCTCCTCAGCTTCTCTCCCTCTCCTCAGCTTCTCACCCTCTCCTCAGCTTCTCACCCTCTCCTCAGCTTCTCACCCTCTCCTCAGCTTCTCACCCTCTCCTCAGCTTCTCACCCTCTCCTCAGCTTCTCTCCCTCTCCTCAGCTTCTCACCCTCTCCTCAGCTTCTCACCCTCTCCTCAGCTTCTCACCCTCTCCTCAGCTTCTCACCCTCTCCTCAGCTTCTCACCCTCTCCTCAGCTTCTCACCCTCTCCTCAGCTTCTCACCCTCTCCTCAGCTTCTCACCCTCTCCTCAGCTTCTCACCCTCTCCTCAGCTTCTCTCCCTCTCCTCAGCTTCTCTCCCTCTCCTCAGCTTCTCACCCTCTCCTCAGCTTCTCTCCCTCTCCTCAGCTTCTCTCCCTCTCCTCAGCTTCTCTCCCTCTCCTCAGCTTCTCTCCCTCTCCTCAGCTTCTCTCCCTCTCCTCAGCTTCTCACCCTCTCCTCAGCTTCTCTCCCTCTCCTCAGCTTCTCTCCCTCTCCTCAGCTTCTCTCCCTCTCCTCAGCTTCTCTCCCTCTCCTCAGCTTCTCTCCCTCTCCTCAGCTTCTCACCCTCTCCTCAGCTTCTCTCCTTAACTCTCCTAGTGTCTTTGCTGTGTGTGTGTGTGTGTGTGTGTGTGTGTGTGTGTGTGTGTGTGTGTGTGTGTGTGTGTGTGTGTGTGTGTGTGCGTGCGTGCGTGCGTGCGCGCGCGCGTGCGTGTGCGTGTGTCTACTCACCTAGTTGTGCCTGCAGGGTCGAGCACCTGCTCATAAGCCCCGCCTTTCGACAATTGTTATTTCAATGCAGTAACTCTTTTCACTTGTTTTTCTTAACATATTTACATTTTAAGTCGAGTGTTGAATTGTCTTCGACAACTTCCGTTCCACTGGCAAAGTTCTTGCTGACTCATCTGTGTTTCCAGCTTCTAGTTATGTCTCCTCGTTCTACTGTTCCTTAAATTGAACATTGCTTCTGTATCTACTTTGTTAATTCCCTCCCCCCCTAGTATCTTGTACATCGTTATCATGTCTGCACTATTCCTTCTTTCCCCCAGTGTACTGAGACTCACTTCTCTCCGCGTTTGTTCATAGCTCGGTCTCCTTAGCTCAAGGACGAGTCTTATTGCGCCTTTTTGGACCTTTTCCAGTTGTGCTTTGTTTCTTTTGGTAAGGGTTCCATGCTGCGGCAGCATACTCAGTAATGGGATTCACAAAGGATGTACACAGCGGTGTGTACTCACCTGGTTGTACTCGCCTAGTTGTGCTTGTCGGGGGTTGAGCTCTGGCTCTTTGGTCCCGCCTTTCAACTATCAATCAACTGGTGTACAGATTCCTGAACCTACTGACTCCTGATTCCTGTGTGTGTATGTAATTACCTAAGTGTAGTTACAGGATGAGAGCTACGCTCGTGGTGTCCCGTGGTGTCTGTGTGTGTGTGCGCGCGTGTGTGTGGGTGTGTGCGTGTGTGCGTGTGTGCGTGTGGTCACCCCCGTGCGTCAGTGTGGTCTGGTCATTACTTCCCGCCAATGAATGACCGCTGCGCCAGTACCAGCCTCGATTTCAGCCGTAATGATTTGTAGATTTGAGCTGTGAGTTATTGTTGAGGTTTGTGTGGGCGTGTACACGCTGGTGTGGTCGTGTACACGCTGATGTGCGCTGTTGTGTGGGCGTGTACACGCTGGTGTGGGCTGTTGTGTGGGCGTGTACACGCTGGCGTGGGCTCTTGTGTGGGCGTGTACACGCTGGCGTGGGCTCTTGTGTGGGCGTGTACACGCTGGCGTGGGCTCTTGTGTGGGCGTGTACACGCTGGTGTGGGCTCTTGTGTGGGCGTGTACACGCTGGTGTGGGCTCTTGTGTGGGCGTGTACACGCTGGTGTGGGCTCTTGTGTGGGCGTGTACACGCTGGTGTGGGCTCTTGTGTGGGCGTGTACACGCTGGTGTGGGCTCTTGTGTGGGCGTGTACACGCTGGTGTGGGCGTGTGTGCGCGCATGTGTGTGTGTGTGTGTGTGTGTGTGTGTGGACGTTTGTGTAGGCGGGGAAATACGTTGTATATTTAAACATTTTACAAATGTTTTGCCAATATAATTATCATCCGGTATGTAAACTGTCTATTACCCGCCTCTTAAGGTGTGTTGTGTCGACTAAATTAATTATGTCTAAAGGCAAATAAGGACATTCTAAAGAAAACAATAAATATTAAGTAAAATCAGTCAGCCAGTGGAACTCAGTTAAATTTACTGTTGCGTTTTGTGTGTGTGTTACTGGCTGGAGGCCTGGTTGAGGACCGGGCCGCGGGGACGCTAAGCCCCGAAATCATCGCAACGTAACCGCCTCGCTTGGCTGTGTGGACAGTCTCATTTTCAGGGTTTCATTCGGCTGCCTCGTTTCTGCAGCCTGTCCTCATCAACCAACCCGTCCTCCAAACAAAGACCCAAAAGTGATTCCATCCACCCGCCAACCCCCCCAGCTGTTTATGAATGATAAACGGTTTACACACGACTCACAACTGATGACGTCCGAACACTTCCGGAACAAGTGCTTCACTGACGAATTGTGTTCGAACCACAACGCTGTAAATGCTTCACCCACGTACTACAAATACAAATAATCGCCAACAGAACCTAAACACCTAACCTATGCCTATATATGCACAATATGCTAATATATTATAATATTAATTTATATTTGAAAAAATTCACATTTTGAATGAACAGCATGTAAAAATTTATGAATGCGTCTGTGGGGTCGACCGCTGGATGTAATGGACTTGAGTCGAGGCCGGGTTGCCATAAATGCTTCACTTATGTACTTCAAATCATATAATATATATATATATATATATATATATATATATATATATATATATATATTATTAAATATGACCGAAAAAGTAATATTAATAATTCTAACACGAATTTTCTCGATTTTCCTTATGTTTCTTTTTACTGGTGACGGTAAATGAAAAATCAATTCACCAAAATTCATTTTTATTTCTAGTCTGACGCGACACTTGAGCGCGTTTCGTAAAACTTATTACATTTTCAAAGACTAGTTTATCCACACACAACTTATGACTGAAACAGCATTGGCTCTTATACCTGCATTTGGGTGAGGTGATGTAATACAATAGTGGGGTGAAAAACAAAACACAGAACACAGAACAATGGGTATAGATTTGCAGAAGATGGGTAAAGATAGAACTGCAGAAGGCCTATTGGCCCATATTTCTTGATGTTTCTATATTGGAGCGGAGTCTTGAAGTGGGTAGAATATAGTTGTGCATTAATTGGCTGTTGATTGCTGGTGTCGACTTCTTGATGTGTAGTGCCTCGCAGATGTCAAGCCGCCTGCTGTCGCTGTATCTATCAATGATTTCTGTGTTGTTTGCTAAGATTTCTCTGGTGATGGTTTGGTTGTGGGAAGAGATTATATGTTCCTTAATGGAGCCCTGTTGCTTATGCATCGTTAATCGCCTGGAAAGAGATGTTGTTGTCTTGCCTATATACCGAGTTTTTTGAGGCTTACAGTCCCCAAGAGGGCATTTGAAGGCATAGACGACGTTTGTCTCTTTTAGAGCGTTCTGCTCCGTGTCTGGAGAGTTTCTCATGAGTAGGCTGGCCGTTTTCTTGGTTTTATAGTAAATCGTCAGTTGTAACAGTGAACCCGTACTGTGAACAGTGAACCCGTACTTTGAACAGTGAACCCGTACTGGGAACAGTGAACCCGTACTGTGAACAGTGAACCCGTACTGGGAACAGTGAACCCGTACTGGGAACAGTGAACCCGTACTGTGCACAGTGAACCCGTACTGTGCACAGTGAACCCGTACTGTGCACAGTGAACCCGTACTGTGCACAGTGAACCCGTACTGTGCACAGTGAACCGGGGCTCAGTCTACAAGCGCCCAGGCGGCCTCCGAAGCAACCCGTTCTCGCATACAAAGATCCAAGCTCGCTAATCCAGCCGCCAAACCCCAGCTGTTTGTAACGTATACTCACTCAGGTAACACACCCGTGTGTTGGTGGGCGAGCTGACACGAACAGTTTGGTGAGACACAGGAGGTAGCTTAGAGATGAGTGGGAGTGAACGTGTCTCTTCTGTTGGTTGGCACCTTGTAAGCTGTTCTCTCTCTCCCTCTTTTTCTCTCTTTTGGACTTTTTTTTCCCCTCTTCCTCGTTCCTATCCTGCCTTCACCTTGTCTGGGCTCTCTGCCTCACCTCCTCACCCCTCTTCTACTTCACCCCCCCCCTGCCTTCCCTACCCCAGACAGTACCTGCCGTCCACCCCTGCCGCCGCTGTACCTGGCTGGCTGCCTACCGTGCCGGGGAGGTGCACCAAAAGTATTGACACGGGCGCCGTGGCACACGCCATGAGAGGTGGTTATTGATCTTCTCCCATACACGAGCCTCTGTGTCAGGCTGGTGGTGCTGGTGGTGGTGTCTAGTAGCAGTAGTGGTGCTTGCTCTACCTCTCTACTTGCTCTACCTCTCTGCTTGGTCTACCTCTCTGCTTCGTCTATCTCTGTACTTGGTCTATCTCTATACTTGGTCTACCTCTGTACTTGGTCTGCCTCTGTACTTGGTCTGCCTCTGTACTTGGTCTGCCTCTGTACTTGGTCTGCCTCTGTACTTGGTCTGCCTCTGTACTTGGTCTACCTCTGTACTGCTCGGGAGACATCTCCTGTATACGAGGCTAACCATAGCCAGTGCTTCTTGCCCAGCTCCTGTGCCAGGTAAGTTACGGGCTCACCATAGCCCGTGCTACTTGGAACTTGTTCCGAGTAGCTGAATCTATAACAACAACAACTCTACTTGGTCTACCTATCTACTTGGTCTACCTTTGTACTTGGTCTACCTCTGTACTTGGTCTACCTCTGTACTTGGTCTACCTCTGTACTTGGTCTACCTCTCTACTTGGTCTACCTCTCTTCTTGGTCTACCCTTGTACTTGCTGTACCTCTGCACTTGGTCTGTAACGGGGGGGGGGGGGTGGGGGAAATGACTCTCTTTAGTCCATTATTCCCCCCCCCCCCCCCAGTTAACTAACGAGGCCGGGGGAAACAGCTCTCTTTAGTCCATTATCCCGCCCCCAGTTAACTATTCTAGAGCACCTCCAGAGTTCCTGCGGCAGCCTCTCTCATTCAGCACCTTGTAATCTCAGGTATTCGACTACCTAGGTGCTGGGACTACTAGGCGCCGTAACTTGATCAGCTACCCGCAACTCTAGAAAACTCTAGAACACATTCCTACCCGCAGCTCTAGAGAACTCTAGAACACATTCCTACCCGCTGCTCTAGAGAACTCTAGAACACATTCCTACCCGCTGCTCTAGAGAACTCTAGAACACATTCCTACCCGCTGCTCTAGAGAACTCTAGAACACATTCCTACCCGCTGCTCTAGAGAACTCTAGAACACATTCCTACCCGCAGCTCTAGAGAACTCTAGAACACATTCCTACCCGCAGCTCTAGAGAACTCTAGAACACATTCCTACCCGCAGCTCTTAGAGAACTCTAGAACACATTCCACTGCCACAAACGTATAAGGGAAAAGAAAGGGAAGAAATGTATAATGAAGTAATTAGTGTTTGGGGTGAGAGGTAGAGAGGAGGGAGGAGCGCGGAGGGTCGTCGGTTGAAAGGGAGAGTTTGGAGAGGGGTGGAGGGAGAGGAGAGAGAATACGGAGATGTCACAGGTCACAGTGTTCTAGTCACACTGTTCTTGTCACACTGTTCATGATACTCTTACTGGTATAAAACAGACCATTGCCCTCTGACGTTACTAATTTCAATATTTTTGATGTTCATTAGTGTTGGGAGGCGTTGATGGTGGCCGAGCTGCGGCCGCCCCTCTCATCTCCTTTAAAGTTGATGGTGTGAGGCGCACGGGGAGTGCCGCCACTCATGGCACCATCGCCACCACTCATGGCACCGTCGCCACCACTCATGGCACCGTCGCCGCCACTCATGGCACCATCGCCACCACTCATGGCACCGTCGCCACCACTCATGGCACCGTCGCCACCACTCATGGCACCGTCGCCACCACTCATGGCACCGTCGCCACCACTCATGGCACCGTCGCCACCACTCATGGCACCGTCGCCACCACTCATGGCACCATCGCCACCACTCATGGCACCGTCGCCACCACTCATGGCACCATCCCACGTAAAGAAAAACAAAATAAATAGCGAATAAATTCCTGCTAGAATCGTTGGTGTAACCCTTGCGGCCATACTGAACAAGACGTCTCTAGAAGAGCGACACCTTCCATAATAACAGAACACGCGCCCCAGCAGCCAGAGACCGGGACTTCACCATGAAGTATCCCTAAAATCTCATCTGACATCGCACTCACAAAGTTGAAAATGAGATGAATACATGCAAAATGTCGCTGCGGAATGATGAGGTCCAATGAGTGATTACTGACGGCGACCACGACCACGACAAGGACCTCCATGTCCATCGATCCCTCGATAACCTTACAGGCCGAACTCGCCAGAATATCGAGACCAAGAAAGAAACCACCAAGAAACTGACTTCGGGTTTGGTCTCATCTTGACGTCCCACAACTCACACTGTGGCAGCTGGTCGAAGCACGTAACCAATGGACACCTTCCCAGGGCGCTCATCATCTCAAATATATAAACGCATCGATTATGTCCTCATGTGATATCCTCTCCATGTCGTATTTGCCAATTTGTATACGTTACCACTGAGGAGAAAACCCCCCTGGGTCTGGTCGCTGGGCACCTGCTTGATGGCGTTCTGGGAGTTCTTCTACTCCCCAAGCCCGGCCCGAGGCCAGGCTCGACTTGTGAGAGTTTAACATTTTGTTACATTTGTTACTCATTCTAAACCCTTTCCAGTTTCTCCTATACACACTTTATTACAGCGTTTACAAGGGATTCATTTAGTAAGGAATCTGTAACTGTATTCGGGTTTTTAATTGCAATATTAATATTGCAAAGTTGCAAGGTATGATACAACTGTGCACTCTGTAAATGGAAGGCAGAGCATATTTTTGCGTGACAATCTCTCTCTGGTGTCATGATTATAATGCTTGCTTCTGGCTTAGCTTAAGGCATTAGTGATCAACTGCACGCTGAGTCGTCCAGTAACAGAGATAGAACAAAGGTGTGTTCATGTAACAGTTTGTAGTGGACGTGTTCTCCGGGGCACGCTGGATGTAAGGCGTCACTGGTCACCTCTATGTTCGTCTTGTTCCCTCCCTCTTGCTGTATCTCTATCTCTCTTTTCCTTCTGAGCTGGCAATAAGAGACATAGACCAGCGGGAAGAGGATATAGACAGAGAGAACACACAATAACAGGGCCAACAGCCACACCTTACAACACACAATGTGCCTCACACCTGCATTAAGTCACACTTGTATTAGGCTACACCTGTAGTTGTGATTGACGTCATCACCGCAGCCCAGGTGGCCGACTTTCAGGAACACGCGCGAGAAGTTGCCCGAGTATTTTTAGACATCGTAAATTCTTGAGGAAATACGAGTCTATAAATGACGTCATCAGCGTGAAAAATTCAGTTTTAAGTGTACACTTCCGCATGTTAAAAATGTATTTCAATATTATATATATATATATATATATATATATATATATATATATATA
>WNGS01005451.1:411019-436481 GCA_020271785.1 Procambarus virginalis | reverse complement strand
GAGGGGAGCCACAACACCCAAGAGGGAGGGGGAGCCACAACACCCAAGAGGGAGGGGGAGACACAACACCCAAGAGGGAGGGGGAGCCACAACACCCAAGAGGGAGGGGAGCCACAACACCCAAGAGGGAGGGGGAGACACAACACCCAAGAGGGAGGGGGAGCCACAACACCAAGAGGGAGGGGGAGAGACAACACCCAAGAGGGAGGGGAGACACAACACCCAAGAGGGAGGGGAGCCACAACACCCAAGAGGGAGGGGGAGCCACAACACCCAAGAGGGAGGGGGAGACACAACACCCAAGAGGGAGGGGGAGACAACACCCAAGAGGGAGGGGGAGACACAACACCCAAGAGGGAGGGGGAGACAACACCCAAGAGGGAGGGGGAGACACAATACCCAAGAGGGAGGGGGGAGACACAACACCCAAGAGGGAGGGGGAGACACAACACCCAAGAGGGAAGAGAGAGCCACAACACCCAAGAGGGAGGGGAGACACAACACCCAAGAGGGCGGGGGAGACACAACACCAAGAGGGAGGGGAGACACAACACCCAAGAGGGAAGAGAGAGCCACAACACCCAGAGGGAGGGAAGACACAACACCCAAGAGGAGGGGGAGCCACAACACCCAAGAGGGAGGGGGAGCCACAACACCCAAGAGGGAGGGGGAGACACAACACCCAAGAGATAAGGATGGGGGTGCAGCACTTGTGGTATTTAGCTCAGTGTGTGAGGGAAGGTGATCCCAATGAGCAGATGAGCTGACTGCTTGCTGTGTCTCCAGTAGCAACACTAATGTGGTCTCATCTCACTGTGCTCGCTGGAGTACCGCTCATACTTCCGCTCTCACCCTGAGAGTACACAAGCAGGTACCAAGCATGTACTCTCTGGTCGCCCACTCTTACCAGTACTCCAGCCTGCTTCTCTAGCTCGAGAAGGAGTTTCTTGTGCAGAACACTATCAAATGCTTTCTGACAGTCCAGGAATGTGCAGTCTGATCATCCTTCTTTTTCTCTTGTTTGATTTGTGTCGTCTTATTGTAGATCCCCAGCAAGTTTGTCAAGCAATGTTTCCATGGTGTTGGTGGTGGTGTTTTGAGACTAAATTGGTCTGTTTTATTTGTTCTTCTAGCCTGCTTAGGCCTCTCTAGGAACTTGCAGGAGATACCTGTTAGTGAGTGAGTGAGTGAGTGAGTGAGTGAGTGAGTGAGTGAGTGAGTGAGTGAGTGAGTGAATGAATGAGTGAATGAGTGAGTGAGTGAGTGAATGAGTGAGTGAGTCAGTGAGTGCGTGAGTGAGTACATAAGTGAGTGTGTGCATGAGTGAGTGAGTGAGTGAGTGAGTGAGTGCGTGAGTGAGTGACTACATGAGTGAGTGAGTGAGTGAGTGAGTGAGTGAGTGAGTGAGTGAATGAGTGTGTGCATGAGTGAGTGAGTGAGTGAGTGAGTGAGTGAGTGACTACATAAGTGAGTGAGTGAGTGAGTGAGTGAGTGAGTGAGTGAGTGAGTGACTACATAAGTGAGTGAGTGAGTGAGTGAGTGAGTGAGTGAGTGAGTGAGCCCGCCGGTCAAACATCTGTGTACAATGTTGCACATCGCTTGAGTATCTCCTCAGTGACGTCACAGAGCGTGGGATTCCCATCCCGTTGGCATAAAAGAAAGGAATAAGTAGTAAGAATGAGAGAGAGAAGAGGGAGGGGAGGGTGGGGTGGGGGAGAGGGAGGCCTAGTGTATATTATTCTGCCATCCCGTCCTCCTGACGTCTACATTACGTCATCACCTTCACAGTCGACGTCACCGCCCTCTTAGCTGACGTCTTCTGGTGTTTCTTCCTCTTAAAACCTCTTACGTCTTGACGTCTAACAGGATACACACCACCGACCACCCCCATCTTAGTGTGTGTGTTGGTGATAATAATACTACCACACCCACGTATCTATACACAAATACACATCATATATATATATGTGTGTGTGCCTGCCGCCTTCTCCCTCGTAGTGCTGGCATGGTCCCGAGGGCGCCGTCACACTATCACGGTGGAAGTGGTTGGGCCCACCTGGGTCGCCCCACCATAAAGGGGGCGTGGAGTAATGCTGGCACCTGCCCCCCTCGTCTCCTCCCACCGCAAACCACCAAAAATCGTCGAAATTGCGGGGTTTTTAGTCAAGATTTAAGCGTCGTACTCATGACGTTTCCCCGAGTATCGGCCTCGACGGGCTTAGTGGGATTCCTGGGTTCGAACCTTCTTCAGGTTTGGCACAATAATCTATCTATAGTTACCTGTCATCCTGCAGTTACTACACCGCCGCCAGCAGGATGATGGGGTCACTCTTTAAACGATACATTTGGCAGTGATTTCAACGATATATATTTTGTATTTTATATACTTATTTATATATATTTTTCCAGCAGTTCCGTACGGGTAATATTAGTTAATTTCTTTATAGAATTGAAAACATCACAAAATACTTTATTGCAATTTTCTGCCTCGTGGACCCTCTTATTGTATTGATGGGTCGATGTCCCTCCCCCCCCCCTTCTCTCTCTCCCTCTCTCCCTTTAACTGTGGCGCTCTCACCCTCTCCTCAGCTTCTCTCCCTCTCCTCAGCTTCTCTCCCTCTCCTCAGCTTCTCTCCCTCTCCTCAGCTTCTCTCCCTCTCCTCAGCTTCTCACCCTCTCCTCAGCTTCTCTCCCTCTCCTGAGCTTCTCTCCCTCTCCTCAGCTTCTCTCCCTCTCCTCAGCTTCTCTCCCTCTCCTGAGCTTCTCTCCCTCTCCTCAGCTTCTCTCCTCTCCTCAGCTTCTCTCCCTCTCCTCAGCTCTCACCCTCTCCTCAGCTTCTCACCTCTCCTCAGCTTCTCACCNAAAAACCGAGAAGCAAAAGAAGAATCCATGGTTTAATAGGGCATGTATGGAAGCAAAGGAACTGAAAAAAAGGGCATGGAGGAACTTCCGAAATAACAGAACACCAGAAAGTAGAGAGAGATACCAGAGAACCAGGAACGAGTATGTTAGAGTGAGAAGAGAAGCTGAGAAAAAGTATAAAAATGTTATAGCAAATAAAGCAAAGACCGAACCAAAGCTACTTCACAGTCACATCAGGAGAAAAACAACAGTGAAAAAACAGGTGATGAAATTTAGAACGGGTGAGGACAGGTATACAGAGAATAACAAAGAGGTGTGTGAAGAACTCAACAAGAGGTTCCAGGAGGTCTTCACGACACCGATAGAACGAGGTGGAAGTCTCTGCGCTAGGAGAGGTGGCAGCAAACCAAGTGGCCTTGGAAGGGTTCAAAATTACAAGAGATGAGGTCAAGAGACTTCTGTTGGATATGGACGTGAGAAAGGCTGTTGGCTGGACGGAATCTCACCATGGGTATTGAAAGAGTGTGCAGGAGCACTTTGTTTGCTACTTTCCATAGTGTATATCAGGTCACTGGAGACAGGAGACTTACCATAAATATGGAAGGCGGCTAACATAGTCCCAATATACAAAAAGGGTATACAAAAAGCACAGGAACTGAACTACAAGCCAGTGTCCTTGACTTGTATACCATGCAAGGTGATGGAGAAGATCGTGAGAAAAACCTAGTAACACATCTGGAGAGAAGGGTCTTCGTGACAACCCATCAACATGGGTTCAGGGAGGGTAAATCTTGCCTTACTGGTTTAACAGAATTCCACGATCAGGTGACAAAGATTAAGCAAGAAAGAGAAGGATGGGCAGACTGCATTTTCTTCGACTGTTGGAAAGCCTCTGACACAGTACCCCATAAGAGGCTGATGCATAAGCTGGAGAAACAGGCAGGAGTAACTGGTAGGGCGCTCCAGTGGATAAGGGAGTACCTAAGCAATAGGAAGCATAGAGTTACAGTGAGGGGTGAGACCTCAGACTGGCGTGAAGTTACCAGTGGAGTCCCACAGGGCTCTGTACTCGGACCTATCCTGTTTCTGATATACGTAATTGATCTCCCAGAGGGTATAGACTCATTCCTCTCAATGTTTGCAGACGACGCCAAAATTTTAAGAAGGATTAAGACAGAGGAGGACAGCTTGAGGCTTCAAGAAGACCTGGACAAACTGAAGGAATGGTCCAACAAATAGTTGTTAGAGTTTAACCCAAGCAAATGTAATGTAATGAAGATTGGTGTAGGGAGCAGGAGACCAGATATTAGGTATCATTTGGGAGATGAAATACTTAAAGAATCAGAGAGAGAGAGAGAAAGACCTGGGGGTTGATATCACGCCAGACCTGTCCCCTGAAGCTCATATCAAGGAGATAACATCAGCGGCATGTGTCAAGTTGGCCAACATAAGAACGGCCTTTAGAAACTTGTGTAAGGAATCATTCAGACCTTTGTATACCACATATGTCATACCAATCCTGGAGTATGCAGCTCCAGCATGGAGTCATATCTAGTCAAGCATAAGACTAAACTGAAAAAGGTTCAAAGGTTTGCCACCTGACTAGTACCCGAACTGAGAGGTATGAGCTACAAGGAGAGACTACGGCAATTAACCCTCACGTCGCTGGAAGACAAAAGAGTTAGAGGGGACATGATCACCATATGCATGATTCTCAAAAGGAATTGATAGGGTAAATAATGATAGACTATTTAACTCAAGGTGCACACGATCTTGGGTATACAGGTGGAAATTGAGTGCCCAAATGAGCCAAAGAGACATTAGTTATTTTTTTTTTACTGTCAGAGTAGTTGACAAATGGAACACATTAGGAGGTGATGTGGTGGAGGCTGACTCCATACACAGTTTCAATTTTTTTTTTTGAGATATATACAAGAGTTGTTACATTCTTGTACAGCCACTAGTACGCGTAGCGTTTCGGGCAGGTCCCTGGAATACGATCCCCGCCGCGAAGAATCGTTGTTACGACCAAGTACACATTTTATTGTTGAGTTAAACAGAGGCTACAGTTAAGGATTTGCGCCCAGTAAATCCTCCCCGGCCAGGATACGAACCCATGGCAAAGCCCTCGCGGAACGCCAGGCGAGTGTCTTACCACTACACCACGGAGAATATAGATATGATAGAGCTCAGTAGGCTCAGGAACCTGTACACCAGTTGATTGACAGTTGAGAGGCGGGACCAAAGAGCCAGAGCTCAACCCCCCGCAAGTACAATCCCCCCCCCCCGCCCCCACCATGGAGTGGTGCGGGGGTTGGGCAAGGTCGTTGGACAAGGTGTGCAATAACAACTATGTTTATAAATGGATGTGCTATAATAGCATTGGAAACCATGTTCACAAGTACTATACCTTCGACAATATTATAATTTGTCTCAGTATTGATGAATGATCCAGTTTTGGTACGTGCGGGCTACAGTTCCTGGTTGGTGTTGTACCACGGGTGTATTTATACTCTAGCCAGTCCTGTTTCGCAATCAGGCGAGGAACTGATTGCCAACCTCACTCTGATTCCTCACCATCGTTCCTCATCTGTGTGGAACGTGGGTGTTGATGGGTGGACTGTCCGTGTGGTCTGACGAGTGTGTGATGATGACTGTATGTGTTCAGGTCTCCTCGCTAGCCTCACCATGCTCCTGTAACCTGCTGTAATCTGCCCTGTACCCCAGCAATCAGTGATGACGGTGACCCTGAGCGCTGACAGGTTACAGTGGTCATAAGAAGTGTCGTTTATGACATGAGACTAAGTTAGGACGGCCGCCTGTAACAGCATGGTGGCAGGCTGAAGGTGGGCCTGGCTCTGTGAGGCAGGTCAGGTCCCGTGAGGCAGGTCAGGTCCCGTGAGGTAGGTCAGGTCCTGTGGGGGTAGACCACCGTCCTGTGAGGCAGGTCAGGTCCCGTGAGGCAGGTCAGGTCCCGTGAGGTAGGTCAGGTCCCGTGAGGTAGGTCAGGTCCTGTGAAGTAGGTCAAGTCTTGTGAGGCAGGCCAAATCCTTTGAGGTATGCCAAGTCCTGTGCTGAAACTTCTCTGAGCTGTTCCGCTACTCAAAGTGGGCCACTTTTTGCAGGTGGTCGCCTTGCCTGACCACCACCACCACCCCCCCCCCCCCACTGCAGGGTTGCAGACGTCAACACGTCAACCACGCTCAACGGAAGTCAACTTATAAACACTTTGACGTATCGGTGGTGACAATTGCACAATCAGAGTGATCGTACATACCCGCCGACAATCAGGTACAACATCTGGGACGGATTCTGAAATTTTGTCTACTCCCCAATTCCGCGTATACCTGGAGTATACCTGGAGTGAGTTTTGAGAGTTATTCTGTTCCCCAAGTCCGGCCTGTGACCAGGCTTGTCTTGTGATAACTTGATCTAAAAGACTGTTGCTTGGAGCGGCTGGCAGGTCGTCACATCCTGGTTGGTGTGACACGTCGTGCAAGAACGTGTCTGATTATTTCTCGAACACATCTGCGTGTGTTGATGGTGAAGCAGCCTCACCACACGCAGCTGGTCTTGTGGCCAGCTGCCACTATACAGGTCTTTGGGGTCCACTATGTCAGGTCGCTGGGGCCACTGTCAGGACGCTGGGGGCCACTATGTCAGGACGCTGGGGTCCACTGTCAGGACGTTGGGGTCCACTATGTCAGGACGCTGGGGTCCACTATGTCAGGACGCTGGGGTCCACTGTCAGGACGCTGGGGTCCACTATGTCAGGACCCTGGGGTCCACTATGTCAGGACGCTGGGGTCCACTATGTCAGGACGCTGGGGTCCACTATGTCAGGACGCTGGGGTCCACTATGTCAGGACGCTGGGGTCCACTATGTCAGGACGCTGGGGTCCACTATGTCAGGACGCTGGGGTCCACTGTCAGGACGCTGGGGTCCACTATGTCAGGACGCTGGGGTCCACTGTCAGGACGCTGGGGTCCACTATGTCAGGACGCTGGGGTCCACTATGTCAGGACGCTGGGGTCCACTATGTCAGGACGCTGGGGTCCACTATGTCAGGACGCTGGGGTCCACTATGTCAGGACGCTGGGGTCCACTATGTCAGGACGCTGGGGTCCACTATGTCAAGACGCTGGGGTCCACTATGTCAAGACGCTGGGGTCCACTATGTCAGGTCGCTGGGGTCCACTATGTCAAGACGCTGGGGTCCACTATGTCAGGTCGCTGGGGTCCACTATGTCAGGACGCTGGGGTCCACTATGTCAAGACGCTGGGGTCCACTATGTCAGGTCGCTGGGGTCCACTATGTCAGGACGCTGGGGTCCACTATGTCAGGTCGCTGGGGTCCACTATGTCAGGTCGCTGGGGTCCACTATGTCAGGACGCTGGGGTCCACTATGTCAGGACGCTGGGGTCCACTATGTCAGGACGCTGGGGTCCACTATGTCAAGACGCTGGGGTCCACTATGTCAGGACGCTGGGGTCCACTATGTCAAGACGCTGGGGTCCACTATGTCAGGACGCTGGGGTCCACTATGTCAAGACGCTGGGGTCCACTATGTCAGGACGCTGGGGTCCACTATGTCAAGACGCTGGGGTCCACTATGTCAAGACGCTGGGGTCCACTATGTCAAGACGCTGGGGTCCACTATGTCAGGACGCTGGGGTCCACTATGTCAAGACGCTGGGGTCCACTATGTCAAGACGCTGGGGTCCACTATGTCAAGACGCTGGGGTCCACTATGTCAGGACGCTGGGGTCCACTATGTCAGGACGCTGGGTGACTATGTCAGGACGCTGGGGTCCACTGTCAGGACGCTGGGGTCCACTGTCAGGACGCTGGGGTCCACTATGTCAGGACGCTGGGGTCCACTATGTCAGGACGCTGGGGTCCACTATAAGGACGCTGGGGTCCACTATGTCAGGACGCTGGGGTCCACTGTCAGGACGCTGGGGTCCACTATGTCAGGACGCTGGGGTCCACTGTCAGGACGCTGGGGTGACTATGTCAGGACGCTGGGGTCCACTGTCAGGACGCTGGGGTCCACTATAAGGACGCTGGGGTCCACTATAAGGACCCTGGGGTCCACTATAAGGACCCTGGGGTCCACTATAAGGACCCTGGGGTCCACTACACAACACCCCGGGATATTTTTGGCCTCCATCTGCCTTAAGCAACAAAGAGACCTCTGTTACTGGTGTGTGTGTGTGTGTGTGTGTGTGTGTGTGTGTGTGTGTGTGTGTGTGTGTAGACTCGCCTATTTGTACTCACCTATTTACTTGCGGGCTCGAGAATTAGCTTTTTTAGACCATGCATTTCTAGCCGACGGTTATCTACTGCAATCACTCCTGACCTATTTCCCTATCATATCTACTTTTAAAATTATGAATGGCGTTCGTTTCTATAACCTGGTTCTTTAGTTCATTCCATTTTCCCACCATTACGCCAACAGAAAACTTCCTAATATCTCTATGATTCATTTCAGTTTCAAGTTTCTACCCATGTCCCTCTTAAAATTTAAAATTTTGCCCCGAGGGGCGAGTTTATTGGACAGTGCCACTCATCTTGTGAGTGGACACACCGCCATAGTGACAGTATTGGGCAGCGCCACTCATCTTGTGAGTGGACACACCGCCATAGTGACAGTATTGGGCAGCGCCACTCATCTTGTGAGTGGACACACCGCCATAGTGACAGTATTGGGCAGCGCCACTCATCTTGTGAGTGGACACACCGCCATAGTGACAGTATTGGGCAGCGTCACTCATCTTGTGAGTGGACACACCGCCATAGCAGCATGTACAACACTCCCCAATAGGAAGAAAACCCGCTGGGTTGTTCATCCTGTCACTTGCCATGTCCCTTGTGGGGTTTTCTATTTTGCTTTCACGACTGCAATGCGTACGTCGCCAATGTACATGTGGCAGACGCTTCACGAAGCTGTCGGGATCAGCAGAGAAAATACGAGAGCAACCGTACAGGGCCTGGGAGCAAGGTCGAGTTAGAGTCCTTGTGGGTCTCTTCTCAGACTAGCCTCACCTGGTCCTGCTCCACGTTGGTCGTTGGAATCTCCTCAATGATGTAACACTTTAAGGGACTCCTAGGGTGACTCCTCCTAGACTCATCACATTATAGTTTAGTGACTTTGGCAACTCGGTGTTGAAGACACTTAGAGCTGAAGGCTGGAGTAATATTGGCAGTATTCAGAAGTGGTTCAACGGAAACACCGCATAAAACTTAACAGTAGTTTATTTACTAACTTAACCATTAATACACAGGGTGCTTGATTTACTTTCGATTGGCGTCAGCAAAGCTATGGTTGCATTAGCGAGACTCTTGACGTCTGGCTAATCGACTCGTATCCACTCGTGGAGAAACACCTAACTTAACACAGTTGACAGCCAATCATTAACACGGCAACCTAACTGCCGGTATGCAAAGGGATCACAAGAGTTCCAACCGGATACTCGGTAATGATGATATGCAATAAACACAATGGCACTGTCAATGGGACAGGCAATAACATGCACAATAATATCACACAATACTAAATGTGTGGTGTATGTGAAGCTCACATTCACAGACGAGTGAAATGTCGTGATACCACACAGATAAACACGCGTACACCGTCGGGTGTCTTCACCTATACCTGTGTCAGGTATGAGAAGGTGAGAACTGTGGTTGATCACTCAGATCAACACAGACACAATAAAACAATGACAAGATCTTGTACTTACAGGTAGGGTACCTCTCTTATTCACTCACTCACTCAGGCACATTTATGCAAGAACTCGTAGGTGGCCTGACAGCTGGTTCTGCTTTGTCACGACGTGAGACCATTGACGACAGGCTTTCCCACAAACCGTACTTGACACGGGGGTACTGGCAGGATACTCCATGTGTTACTCTGTAATCCATGTAAATCCATGTTAAAAGCTCTGTACCTCAAGGAACAGTCCTTGCACCACTACTGTTCCTTATTCTCATATCTGATATAGACAAAAATACACGTCACAGCTTCGTGTCGTCCTTTGCAGATGACACAAAAATCAGCATGAAAATTACCTCTGCTGAAGACATTGAAAAATTACAAGCAGATGTCAACAAAGTTTTCGATTGGGCAGCAGAAAATAACATGATGTTTAACATTGATAAATTTCAGGTTCTCAGGTACGGCAAAAATGAGGATCTGAAACATAATACAGGGTACAAAACAAAATCGAATCTTCCCATAGTAGAAAAACAGCATGTCAAGGATTTGGGAATAATGATGTCCGACGATCTAACGTTTAGGGAGCATAACCAAGTAAATATTGCGACAGCCAGAAAAATGATAGGATGGATTACGAGAACTTTCAAATCCAGGGATCCCATCACAATGGTTGTACTCTTCAAGTCACTTGTGTTGTTCCGTCTCGAGTACTGCTCAGTACTCGCTTTACCCTTCAGAGCAGGAGAGATTGCTGAAATAGAGGAAATACAGAGAACATATACGGCACGCATAGACGAGATAAAGCACCTAAATTATTGGGATCGTCTCAAAGCTCTCCAAATGTACTCTCTAGAAAGGAGACGAAATAGATACCAAATAATATACACCTGGAAAATACTGGAGGGCCAGGTCCCTAATCTACACAGTAAAATAACAACGTACTGGAGTGAACGATATGGAAGAAAATGCAAGATTGAACGAGTGAAGAACAGAGGAGCCATAGGCACAATCAGAGAACACTGTATAAACATCAGAGGTCCGCGGTTGTTCAACGTCCTCCCAGCGACTATAAGAAATATTGCCGGAACAACCGTGGACATCTTCAAGAGAAAACTGGACTGTTTTCTAAGAGAAGTTCCGGACCAACCGGGCTGTGGTGGGTATGTGGGCCTGTGGGCCGCTCCAAGCAACAGCCTGGTGGACCAAACTCTCACAAGTCGAGCCTGGCCTCGGGCCGGGCTTGGGGAGTAGAAGAACTCCCAGAACCCCATCAAGCAGGATACTGTTCGCCAGTCTCACTTCTCGCCCCTCACTGTTGCTCTCTGGCTCCTGCCTGTTTGGTAGTTCCCTACCCATGTTAGGGCTTTTACACTGACTCTGGCCTGATTCTAGTCTGTACAGTAATCTCTTGTGAGGTACTGTGCCAAAGGCTTTTTGGCAGTCTAGAAATATGCAACCTGCCCAACCATCAACCTGCTCTTGTCACTTTACACTAGAACTCCGGTAGGGTTGTTTAGCATGATTTCCCGTTTCTAAAGCCATGTTGGTGTTTGTTTATATAAGAGACCTGTTTCTTGTTACGTGTGTAACAAGTCTTAACCTGATTATTCTTTGAAGTACTTTGCAGGAGGGATGCTTGTCAGTGATACTGTGTGTGTGTGTGTGTGTGTGTAGTTACCTAAGTGTAGTTACAGGATGAGAGTTACGCTCGTGGTGTCTCGTCTTACCAGCACTCTTTATCATATAACGGTTTGAAACTACATGTGTATGTGTGTGTGTGTGTGTGTGTGTACTCACCTAGTTGTGGTTGCGGGAGTTGAGCTTTGGCTCTTTGGTCCCGCCTCTCAACTGTCAGTCAACTGATGTACAGATTCCTGATCCTACTGGGCTCTGTCATATCTACATTTGAAATTGTGTATGGAGTCAGCCTCCACCACATCACTGCCTAGTGCATTCCATTTATTAATAACTACTCTGTCACTGAAAAAGTTCTTTCTAATGTCTCTGAGCTCATCTGGGTACTCAGCTTCCACCTGTGTCCCCTTGTTCGTGTGCCACCCGTGTTAAATAATCAATCCTTGTCTACCCTGTCATGTATGTGTGTGTGTGTGTGTGTGTGTGTGTGTGTGTGTGTGTGTGTGTGTGTGTGTGTGTGTGTGTGTGTGTGTACGAATGTCGGTGCGTAAGTGTGAGAGAGTTGGTGTGCGTGTGTCAATGCCTTGATGGCCGCCGGCCAAACATTGCGACCAGCAAGGCTGGGATTTAGACGTCAGACTGCGAGTAGCGGCGTCTAACAGCCTGACTGACCAGACCACCCACCAGGAGGCGTGTTTAGAGACCGGGCCTTGAGGGCATTGATCCTTGCAACCACCTCAAGGTAAGATATTGTCGCGCACGGCTTAAATGTCTCCTCAGTGACGTCACACCCTGGGATTACTAAGCCTTTTAAACAACAATAACAAATATTGCCTGAGGTACTCACCTAGTTGTACTCACCATGATGTACTCACCATGATGTACTCACCATGATGTTCTCATCTAGTTGTACTCACCATGATGTACTTACCTAGTTGTACTCACCATGATGTTATCATCTAGTTGTACTCACCATGATGTACTTACCTAGTTGTGCTTACCATTATGTACTCACCATGGTGATTAGGAGTCAGGTCACCAATTTCATGGAGACCAATGACCTTCACAACCCAGGCCGACATGGATTTCGAGCGGGAAGATCGTGCCTCTCACAGCTACTTGAGCACTACGACAAAGTCACTGAGACATTAGAAGAAAAACAGAATGCTGATGTGATATACACGGACTTCGTAAAGGCTTTCGATAAATGTGACCATGGCGTGATAGCACACAAAATGAAGTCAATTGGAATAACCGGTAAATTAGGACGCTGGATATTCAGTTTTCTGTCAAACAGGACTCAGCGAGTAACGGTCAACCATATAAAATCTAGTCCAAGTGCAGTTAAAAGCTCTGTACCTCAGGGTACAGTCCTTGCACCGCTGCTTTTCCTTATTCTCATATCAGATATAGACAAAAATACAAGTCACAGCTTCGTATCATCCTTTGCAGATGACACAAAAATCAGTATGAAAATTACCTCGGCTGAAGACATTGAAAAGCTTCAAGCTGATATTAATAAAGTTTTCGACTGGGCATCAGAAAATAACATGATGTTTAACAGTGATAAATTCCAGGTACTCAGGTATGGTAAAAATGAGGACCTTAAATATAATACAGGGTACAAAACACAATCAAATCTGCCCATAGTAGGAAAACAGCATGTAAAGGATTTAGGAATAATGATGTCTGACGACCTAACGTTTAGGGAGCATAACCAAGCAAATATTGCGACAGCCAGAAAAATGATAGGATGGATTACGAGAACTTTCAAATCCAGGGATCCCATCACAATGGTTGTACTCTTCAAGTCACTTGTGTTGTTCCGTCTTGAGTACTGCTCAGTACTCACTTCCCCCTTCAGAGCAGGAGCGATTGCTGAAATAGAGGGAATACAGAGAACATATACGGCACGCATAGACGAGATAAAGCACCTAAATTATTGGGATCGTCTCAAAGCCCTCCAAATGTACTCACTAGAAAGAAGACGAGAGAGATATCAAATAATATACACCTGGAAGATACTGGAGGGCCAAGTACCAAATCTGCACAGTAAAATAACAACGTACTGGAGTGAACGATATGGAAGAAACTGCAGAATAGAACCAGTGAAGAGCAGAGGTGCCATAGGCACAATCAGAGAACACTGTATAAACATCAGAGGTCCACGGTTGTTCAACGTCCTCCCAGCAAGCATAAGAAATATTGCCGGAACAACCGTGGACATCTTCAAGAGGAAACTAGATGTATTCCTCCATAGAGTGCAGGACCAACTGGGCTGTGGTGGGTATGTGGGCCTGCGGGCCGCTCCAAGCAACAGCCTGGTGGACCAAACTCTCACAAGTCGAACCTGGCTTCGGGCCGGGCTTGGGGAGTAGAAGAACTCCCAGAACCCCATCAACCAGGTATCAACCAGGTACCCTGTGTGGTGAGCGCGGGTAGGCGGCCCTTGTGAGGGCACAGCCGCCACCGTTAACCGCACCGTAGGCACGACGGGTCACCTTGCCGTGATTTCGGGGGCTTAGCGTCCCCGCGGCCCGGTCCTCGACCAAGGCCTCCTTGGTCCCGCCTCTCTACTGTCCCTCCTCGTGGAAGGTGTAACACCACGAAGGCTGTGTAGCACATGGTGGCGCCCCTCCTCCCTGCCTCGACTGTGGCCGGGAAGTGGGTGGTGGTCGGGGCGGTGACGGACTCTCTCTATCCCCCCGCCTCCCTCTCCTAGCCCCTGCCATCCTGTCTGACCTTGACACAGTTTCTGGCGTGTAGGGGACGTCGGGGCGGGATATGACGTCGTGATGGTCGTTGCTCTCACACCTCCTCCTGGCAATTCTCGCCCGTGTCCGCGCTCGTGAACATATGAGCCAGCCTCGGCGACGGCCATATTGGATTTCGTTTTTTTTTTTAATAATTCCGTGTTCGTGACTTGTTCACAGCGCGTGAACACACGCACGTGTTCATGAATGTACGCGTGTGCGTGTCCTTGTTAAGGGGGCTTGGTTATTCCTCCTGACTCTTTAAGGCGAGGACAACGACTCATTATAAGAGGGTTCCACTATGAGGTGTAATGCTCTCCTCTCAGCACCTAGTGACTGTCAGAGACTAAACACCAATATGCATGTTATACGTGTAACTTTCCAGACAGGTGGCCAGCGGGCATATATACACTCTACACAAGGTGTACCCACCCATAAACATAGTCCAATTGTTGGGCGGAAAGTTATTGTTGATAACCCTCCAGGGGTTGATAAGCCTTCATAGCCCTCCAGGGGTTGATATGCCTTCATAACCCTCCAGGGGTTGATAGGCCTTCATAACCCTCCAGGGGCTGATAGGCCTTCATAACCCTCCAGGGGTTGATAGGCCTTCATAACCCTCCAGGGGTTGATAGGCCTTCATAGCCCTCCAGGGGCTGATAGGCCTTCATAACCCTCCAGGGGTTGATAGGCCTTCATAACCCTCCAGGGGTTGATAGGCCTTCATAACCCTCCAGGGTTGATAGGCCTTCATAACCCTCCAGGGTTGATAGGCCTTCATAACCCTCCAGGGGCTGATAGGCCTTCATAACCCTCCAGAGGCTGATAGGCCTTCATAGCCCTCCAGGGGTTGATAGGCCTTCATAGCCCTCCAGGGGCTGATAGGCCTTCATAACCCTCCAGGGGCTGATAGGCCTTCATAACCCTCCAGGGGCTGATAGGCCTTCATAACCCTCCAGGGGCTGATAGGCCTTCATAACCCTCCAGGGGCTGATAGGCCTTCATAACCCTCCAGGGGCTGATAGGCCTTCATAACCCTCCAGGGGTTGATAGGCCTTCATAGCCCTCCAGGGGTTGATAGGCCTTCATAACCCTCCAGGGGTTGATAGGCCTTCATAACCCTCCAGGGGTTGATAGGCCTTCATAACCCTCCAGGGGTTGATAGGCCTTCATAACCCTCCAGGGGCTGATAGGCCTTCATAACCCTCCAGGGGCTGATATAGGCCGAACACCAATACAATTCAGATGGTGATGCCAGAGGACGTAGGCTGGCAGGCATCACCTGAGCTCTTGGTCGTGCTTGGCTGAGAACTTCCTTCTTTCAGGGTGTTCATTTTGTTTATTTCTGCTTCTTCCAATATTTTGCCGGGTAGGTAGGCCTATGCATGTCATTGACGCCAGCCTGTAGTTCAGCGCCACCTGTGTAATCTTGACTATGGTTAAATCTTTGCTGTTTTCTAACTGTCAGGTAGCTCCCTTCTCTCAAGTAAAGCCCAGTATATTATTGCTAGTGGCTTGCCCGGGGTCGTGGCCTCCTCTGTGAGCAACAATGGCCGGATTTGGTCTTGTCTTTTTGCTATTAATATATCTGTAAAGGAAGTCTCGAAACTGAAATCTTAATATCTACTAGAGTCTTGTTGCTGTTAAAAGTTTGAAGACTTCCCTTGCTTCATAAATATCTTTATAACACTCTAAATTAATATTACATGAAGACAACAATTAGGGGTTAAAAATATACTTGGAGAATATTATTTGTTATTTCCTACGTTAACTTCATCAGCGCTTACAGCTTAGGTTGGCTGTCTACTTAACACACTTACAGCCGAGGTTAACTTACTACTTAACACACTTAACGTCCCTTTAGTTCTTGACCGACTTCTTAGAACATTTAACAGTTCCCGACGCTGTCCACTAAGCCACTGACTTGCCACAACTCTCAGTACTCTCCTAGTTACCTTTTGTTATGTACATCACGTTAATAGGTTATTCTATTTCATTCCTTCATTCAAGGAAACTCTGTAGGCCGTTCCTCCAAGATTGTCTGGGCTGCTCTTCACTACAGCTTCTCGATTGCCAAAGAATTGCTGAGACTTGAGGCAATTACCTCGCAGCTAAACAGATGGTGTAACAGTGACTCTCAGTTCAGTAGACGGTGTTTTCCGAGGCAACAGCCACTGCTTCTGTATGCAACGCCACCAGTTGTTTCTCCACCTTTCCCAGTCTATCATTCATTCTCTACACTTCCCATTTCACCCTTTACGTTGAACCTCTTGTATTCAACTGCACTCGCAAGATGGTGTTACTCGAGTGGGACCACTTAAGGTATTGCTTTAGATCACAACAGTGCCTGAGCCAACCTTAAGCATGACGCCTTCTACTTCTTGATGCGATCCACAGTTCAAGGGCATGTCTAGCACAAAATACAGTGCCCCAGTTATGCCTCATTGTGCTATCACACAGTCCTGTCTCCCGAATCCACGTTGAAGAGGGATTCATTGTTGGCTTCGGCGTCGAATTTATCGACGGATACTATTGGAATACGGCAGTTAAGGGCCTCATAAGATAATGAGAAGATAAGTCAAGGTTTAGTTAAATTCCTAAAGTTATGTTTTACAATAGGATTATTTACACCCGTATGCTTAATGAGAACAAAAGAGGTATGATATATGGCTTAAAGTATAACAAATTAATTACCAGTAACAAGTTTTGTGAATGAAATGAATAGAAACTCATTTCCAAATGAACAAGTAGTTCACGGATGAATGGCAATTGGTTTGCAAAAAGAATTACGCCTGAAATCTTTAGTCTTATAGAAACCAATGAACTGCACCACTCAGGTCAACATGGGTTCAGAGCAGGAAGATCAGAAGGAATAACAAGTAGGGCGATGGATATTATGGATATCCATACAAGCATATTACTGGATATTACTTTCCAGATAAACAGAATGAAAATAATAATGCGTAATCAAACAAAATCATGCGTGAAGACAGTGACAAGTGGTGTAGCTCAGGGCACAGTCCTTGCACCTCTGCTGTCTCATTCTTGTATCAGAGACAGACGAAAATACAAGTCAGAGCTTTGTGCCATTCTTTGCGGACGATACAAAAATCAGTATGAAGAATACTTCTGTAGGAGGCGGGGAAGAACTACAAGCAGATATCGATAAAGTCTTCGATAGAGCAACGGAAAATAATACGATATTTAAGAGCGATAAATAACAGGTAATTTAGTATGGTAAAAATGAAGAACACAAAGGAAATCCGATCTCGTACAGAAGGAAAACAACATGCAAAGGATCTGGGACTAATGATGTCAGACGACCTAACGTTTAGTGAGCGTAACCAAGTGAATATAGATAAGATGCATTATGTCAGCCTTCAAATCCAGGATGAGAATCAGTTCAAATCTTTCAATTATCCCGCTGTTCAAATAACTTGTGCTTTCCCGCCTTGAATACTGGTCAGTACTTATTTCCTCTCTCAAAGCAGGAAAGATTGCTGAACTAGAGAGAACATAGAAAACATATACGACACGATAAAGCCCCTGAACTATTGTATGCTGCTGTCCTGCTGTCCTCAGCGCTCTCAAAATGTTCTGTCAACAAAAGAGACGAGAATTGAATTGAACTATTAGAGGAAAGCGCCAAGCCATTACGACTATATAGCACTTGGAAGGGAGTGCTGTATGGTCGTCATGGACCTGCAAGGAATGGAGGACCAGCGTGGCAGTAGTGGATATGTGAGTGACAGCTACTTCAAGCAACAGCCAGTTGCACCAAGTTATCACAAAGCACCGGTTCGCTTGTAGAAGAATTCCCATCTCATCTACTCGAAATCTACTCCAGGAATTGAGTGATTGATTGTGCACCCCATACTCATCCTGTGAGCGGTAACGCAAAAAGGATTACAGAGGGCACAAAAGGTCTTTATCAGACTTTAACGGAGATTATTATAGTAACAAGTACATCTATCCTTCACACCTTATAGTTATAATATCACCTAGTTACAGAGATTTTTAAATTTCAAAATATTGAAAGAATCCAGGGAGGCATGTGTACTGCTGTCCAGGTGTACTGCTGTTCTGGTGTACTGCTGTCCTGGTGTACTGCTGTCCTGGTGTACTACTGTCCTGGTGTACTGCTGTCCTGGTGTACTGCTGTCCAGGTGTACTGCTGTCCTGGTGTACTGCTGTCCAGGTGTACTGCTGTCCTGGTGTACTGCTGTCCTGGTGTACTGCTGTCCAGGTGTACTACTGTCCAGGTGTACTGCTGTTCTGGTGTACTGCTGTCCAGGTGTACTGCTGTCCAGGTGTACTGCTGTCCAGGTGTACTACTGTCCAGGTGTACTGCTGTCCTGGTGTACTGCTGTCCAGGTGTACTGCTGTCCAGGTGTACTGCTGTTCTGGTGTACTGCTGTCCTGGTGTACTGCTGTCCTGGTGTACTACTGTCCTGGTGTACTGCTGTCCTGGTGTACTGCTGTCCTGGTGTACTGCTGTCCAGGTGTACTGCTGTCCTGGTGTACTGCTGTCCTGGTGTACTGCTGTCCAGGTGTACTACTGTCCTGGTGTACTGCTGTCCAGGTGTACTGCTGTCCTGGTGTACTGCTGTCCTGGTGTACTGCTGTCCAGGTGTACTGCTGTCCTGGTGTACTGCTGTCCTGGTGTACTGCTGTCCTGGTGTACTGCTGTCCTGGTGTACTGCTGTCCTGGTGTACTGCTGTCCTGGTGTACTGCTGTCCAGGTGTACTGCTGTCCTGGTGTACTGCTGTCCTGGTGTACTGCTGTCCAGGTGTACTGCTGTCCAGGTGTACTGCTGTCCTGGTGTACTGCTGTCCTGGTGTACTGCTGTCCTGGTGTACTGCTGTCCTGGTGTACTGCTGTCCTGGTGTACTGCTGTCCTGGTGTACTGCTGTCCTGGTGTACTGCTGTCCTGGTGTACTGCTGTCCTGGTGTACTGCTGTTCTGGTGTACTGCTGTCCTGGTGTACTGCTGTCCAAGTGTAATGCTGTCCTGGTGTACTGCTGTCCTGGTGTACTGCTGTCCTGGTTTACTGCTGTCCTGGTGTACTGCTGTCCTGGTGAACTGCTGTTCTGGTGTACTGCTGTCCTGGTGTACTACTGTCCTGGTGTACTGCTGTCCAGGTGTACTGCTGTCCTGGTGTACTGCTGTCCTGGTGTACTGCTGTCCTGGTGTACTGCTGTCCTGGTGTACTGCTGTCCAGGTGTACTACTGTCCTGGTGTACTGCTGTCCAGGTGTACTACTGTCCAGGTGTACTACTGTCCAGGTGTACTACTGTCCTGGTGTACTACTGTCCAGGTGTACTGCTGTCCTGGTGTACTGCTGTCCTGGTGTACTACTGTCCTGGTGTACTGCTGTCCAGGTGTACTGCTGTCCAGGTGTACTACTGTCCTGGTGTACTGCTGTCCTGGTGTACTACTGTCCTGGTGTACTGCTGTCCTGGTGTACTGCTGTCCTGGTGTACTGCTGTCCTGGTGTACTGCTGTCCTGGTGTACTGCTGTCCTGGTGTACTGCTGTCCTGGTGTACTGCTGTCCTGGTGTACTACTGTCCTGGTGTACTGCTGTCCTGGTGTACTGCTGTCCTGGTGTACTGCTGTCCAGGTGTACTGCTGTCCAGGTGTACTACTGTCCTGGTGTACTGCTGTCCAGGTGTACTACTGTCCAGGTGTACTGCTGTCCTGGTGTACTGCTGTCCTGGTGTACTGCTGTCCAGGTGTACTACTGTCCTGGTGTACTGCTGTCCAGGTGTACTGCTGTCCAGGTGTACTGCTGTCCAGGTGTACTACTGTCCTGGTGTACTGCTGTCCAGGTGTACTGCTGTCCAGGTGTACTGCTGTCCTGGTGTACTACTGTCCAGGTGTACTGCTGTCCAGGTGTACTACTGTCCAGGTGTACTACTGTCCAGGTGTACTGCTGTCCTGGTGTACTGCTGTCCTGGTGAACTACTGTCCAGGTGTACTACTGTCCAGGTGTACTACTGTCCAGGTGTACTACTGTCCAGGTGTACTACTGTCCAGGTGTACTGCTGTCCTGGTGTACTACTGTCCTGGTGAACTACTGTCCAGGTGTACTACTGTCCAGGTGTACTACTGTCCAGGTGTACTACTGTCCAGGTGTACTGCTGTCCTGGTGTACTGCTGTCCTGGTGAACTACTGTCCAGGTGTACTACTGTCCAGGTGTACTACTGTCCAGGTGTACTACTGTCCAGGTGTACTACTGTCCTGGTGTACTACTGTCCAGGTGTACTACTGTCCAGGTGTACTACTGTCCAGGTGTACTACTGTCCTGGTGTACTGCTGTCCAGGTGTACTGCTGTCCTGGTGTACTGCTGTCCTGGTGTACTACTGGTTGATACCTGGTTGATGGGGTTCTGGGAGTTCTTCTACTCCCCAAGCCCGGCCCGAGGCCAGGCTCGACTTGTGAGAGTTTGATCCACCAGGCTGTTGCTTGGAGCGGCCCGCAGAGCCACATACCCACCACAGCCCGGCTGATCCGGGACTTCTCTTAGGAAACAGTCCAGTTTTCTCTTGAAGATGTCCACGGTTGTTCCGGCAATATTTCTTATAGTCGCTGGGAGGACGTTGAACAACCGCGGACCTCTGATGTTTATACAGTGTTCTCTGATTGTGCCTATGGCACCTCTGCTCTTCACTGGATCAATCTTGCATTTTCTTCCATATCGTTCACTCCAGTGAACGATATGGTGTACTACTGTCCTGGTGTACTACTGTCCTGGTGTACTACTGTCCTGGTGTACTACTGTCCAGGTGTACTACTGTCCAGGTGTACTACTGTCCTGGTGTACTACTGTCCAGGTGTACTACTGTCCAGGTGTACTGCTGTCCTGGTGTACTACTGTCCTGGTGTACTACTGTCCAGGTGTACTACTGTCCAGGTGTACTGCTGTCCTGGTGTACTACTGTCCAGGTGTACTACTGTCCAGGTGTACTACTGTCCAGGTGTACTGCTGTCCTGGTGTACTGCTGTCCAGGTGTACTACTGTCCAGGTATACTACTGTCCAGGTGTACTACTGTCCAGGTGTACTACTGTCCTGGTGTACTACTGTCCAGGTGTACTACTGTCCAGGTGTACTACTGTCCAGGTGTACTGCTGTCCTGGTGTACTACTGTCCTGGTGTACTGCTGTCCAGGTGTACTGCTGTCCTGGTGTACTACTGTCCTGGTGTACTACTGTCCTGGTGTACTGCTGTCCAGGTGTACTGCTGTCCTGGTGTACTACTGTCCTGGTGTACTACTGTCCTGGTGTACTACTGTCCTGGTGTACTGCTGTCCAGGTGTACTACTGTCCAGGTGTACTGCTGTCCTGGTGTACTACTGTCCTGGTGTACTACTGTCCTGGTGTACTACTGTCCTGGTGTACTACTGTCCAGGTGTACTACTGTCCAGGTGTACTACTGTCCTGGTGTACTACTGTCCAGGTGTACTACTGTCCAGGTGTACTACTGTCCAGGTGTACTGCTGTCCTGGTGTACTACTGTCCTGGTGTACTACTGTCCAGGTGTACTACTGTCCAGGTGTACTGCTGTCCTGGTGTACTACTGTCCAGGTGTACTACTGTCCAGGTGTACTACTGTCCAGGTGTACTGCTGTCCAGGTGTACTACTGTCCTGGTGTACTACTGTCCTGGTGTACTACTGTCCTGGTGTACTGCTGTCCAGGTGTACTGCTGTCCAGGTGTACTACTGTCCAGGTGTACTGCTGTCCAGGTGTACTACTGTCCAGGTGTACTACTGTCCAGGTGTACTACTGTCCAGGTGTACTGCTGTCCTGGTTTACTACTGTCCAGGTGTACTACTGTCCAGGTGTACTACTGTCCAGGTGTACTACTGTCCAGGTGTACTGCTGTCCTGGTGTACGACTGTCCAGGTGTACTACTGTCCAGGTGTACTGCTGTCCAGGTGTACTGCTGTCCTGGTGTACTACTGTCCAGGTGTACTACTGTCCAGGTGTACTACTGTCCTGGTGTACTACTGTCCAGGTGTACTACTGTCCTGGTGTACTGCTGTCCAGGTGTACTGCTGTCCAGGTGTACTACTGTCCTGGTGTACTACTGTCCTGGTGTACTACTGTCCAGGTGTACTGCTGTCCAGGTGTACTGCTGTCCAGGTGTACTGCTGTCCAGGTGTACTGCTGTCCAGGTGTACTGCTGTCCTGGTGTACTGCTGTCCAGGTGTACTGCTGTCCTGGTGTACTGCTGTCCTGGTGTACTGCTGTCCTGGTGTACTGCTGTCCTGGTGTACTGCTGTCCAGGTGTACTACTGTCCTGGTGTACTGCTGTCCTGGTGTACTGCTGTCCTGGTGTACTGCTGTCCAGGTGTACTGCTGTCCTGGTGTACTGCTGTCCAGGTGTACTACTGTCCTGGTGTACTGCTGTCCTGGTGTACTGCTGTCCTGGTGTACTGCTGTCCTGGTGTACTGCTGTCCTGGTGTACTACTGTCCTGGTGTACTACTGTCCAGGTGTACTACTGTCCTGGTGTACTGCTGTCCTGGTGTACTACTGTCCTGGTGTACTGCTGTCCAGGTGTACTGCTGTCCTGGTGTACTGCTGTCCAGGTGTACTACTGTCCTGGTGTACTGCTGTCCAGGTGTACTGCTGTCCTGGTGTACTGCTGTCCAGGTGTACTACTGTCCAGGTGTACTGCTGTCCAGGTGTACTGCTGTCCTGGTGTACTGCTGTCCTGGTGTACTGCTGTCCAGGTGTACTGCTGTCCTGGTGTACTGCTGTCCAGGTGTACTACTGTCCAGGTGTACTGCTGTCCTGGTGTACTGCTGTCCTGGTGTACTGCTGTCCAGGTGTACTACTGTCCAGGTGTACTGCTGTCCTGGTGTACTGCTGTCCTGGTGTACTGCTGTCCAGGTGTACTGCTGTCCAGGTGTACTGCTGTCCTGGTGTACTGCTGTCCAGGTGTACTACTGTCCAGGTGTACTGCTGTCCTGGTGTACTGCTGTCCTGGTGTACTGCTGTCCAGGTGTACTACTGTCCAGGTGTACTGCTGTCCAGGTGTACTGCTGTCCTGGTGTACTGCTGTCCAGGTGTACTGCTGTCCTGGTGTACTGCTGTCCTGGTGTACTACTGTCCAGGTGTACTACTGTCCAGGTGTACTACTGTCCAGGTGTACTACTGTCCTGGTGTACTACTGTCCAGGTGTACTGCTGTCCTGGTGTACTGCTGTCCAGGTGTACTGCTGTCCTGGTGTACTGCTGTCCTGGTGTACTACTGTCCAGGTGTACTACTGTCCAGGTGTACTACTGTCCAGGTGTACTGCTGTCCAGGTGTACTGCTCAGTGTTGGTGGCAGCGAGTGAGTGGTTACCCTGGCTGGGTGCGGCTGCTTCAGTATAGAAGAGGGAGAGGAGGCAGGAGGAGGGAGAGAGAGGGAGAGAGAGAGGCAGGAGGAGGGAGAGAGAGGGAGAGAGAGAGGCAGGAGGAGGGAGAGGAAGGAGAGAGAGAGGCAGGAGGAGGGAGAGAGAGGGAGAGAGAGAGGCAGGAGGAGGGAGAGGAAGGAGAGAGAGAGGCAGGAGGAGGGAGAGGAAGGAGAGAGAGAGGCAGGAGGAGGGAGAGAGAGGGAGAGAGGTGAGGGTGGAGAAGGTCTGGCGGTGGCCCACCTGGGCGGTGGAAGCAATAAGAGACAGAAGCCAAGGGCTCCGTGGATCAATACCCGCTAACATTGTCACACACCACAATCCCTCCAACACCACACATCCCTCCACACACTACATCCCTCCACACACACACATCCCTCCACACACCACACATCCCTCCACACACCACACATCCCTCCACACACCACACATCCCTCCACACACCAACACATCCCTCCACAACCACAACATCCCTCCACACACTAAACATACCTGGTTGATACCTGGTTGATGGGTTCTGGGGAGTTCTTCTACTCCCAAGCCCGGCCCGAGGCAGGCTTGACTTGTGAAAGTTTGGTCACTAGGCTTTGCTGGAGTGTCCGCAGGCCCACGTACCCACCACAGCCCGTTGGTCCGGCACTGTGAAGGATAGATGAAATTGTTTATGTAATAGTCTAAGATGAGGTCTGATAAAGACCTTTTGTGCCGTCTGTAATGCTTTTTGCGCTACCGCTCACAGGATGGGTATGGGTTCACATTAACTAGCCACCCTCGGACATAACAATCAAATCAAATCCTTGGAGGAAACAGTCCAGTTTGCTCTTGAAGATGTCCACGGTTGTTCCGGCAATATTTCTTATGCTTGCTGGGAGGACGTTGAACAACCGCGGACATCTGATGTTTATACAGTGTTCTCTGATTGTGCCATGGCACCTCTGCTCTTCACGGGTTCTATTCTGCATTTTCTTCCATATCGTTCACTCCAGTACGTTGTTATTTTACTGTGTAGATTGGTACTGGCCCTCCAGATCTTCCACGTGTATATTATTTGATCTCTCTCTTGTCTTCTTTCTAGTGAGTACATTGGAGAGCTTTGAGACGATCCCAATAATTTAGGTGCTTTATTTCGTCTATGCGTGCCGTATATGTTCTCTGTATTCCCTCTATTTCAGCACTCTCCTGCTCTGAAGGGGGAAGTGAGTACCGAGCAGTACTCAAGACGGGACAACACAAGTGACTTGAAGAGTAAAACCATTGTGATGGGATCCCTGGATTTGAAAGTTCTCGTAATACATCCTATCATTTTTTGGCTGTCGCAATATTGCTGGTTATGCTCCCTAAACGTTAGGTCGTCAGACATCATTATTCCCAAATCCTATACATGTTGTTTTCCTACTATGGGTACATTTGATTGTGTTTTATACCCTGTATTATGTTTAAGGTCCTCATTTTAACGTACCTGAGTACTTGGAATTTATCACTTGGAGAAGACAGAGAAGTTAGGGGGACATGATCACCACATTCAAGATTCTGCAGGGGATATCGAACAGGGTGTATAACAGACAGGCTGTTTAACACAAGGGGCACACGCACTAGGGACACAGGTGGAAACTGAGTGCCCAAATGAGCCACAGAGATAATAGAAAGAATTTTCAGTGTCATAGTGGTTGACAATGGAATGCATTAGGAAGTGATGTGGTGGAGGCTGACTCCATACCCAGTTTCAAGTGTAACTATGATAAAGCCCATTAGGATCAGGAAACTGTGCACCTGTTGATTGACGGTTGAGAGGCGGGACCAAGAGCCAGAGCTCAACCCCCGCAAGCACAACTAGGTGAGTCCAACTAGGTGAGTACAACTAGGTGAGATACACACACACACCACACACACACACACACACACACACACACACACCATTAGAAATAATTTTTTTCAGTGTGCAGTAGTTAACAAACGGAATGCACTAGGCAGTGATGGATAGAGGCTGACTCTCATACACAGTTTCAAGTGTATATATGATAGAGCCCTTAGTAGGCTCAAGGAACCTGTACACCTGTTTGATTGACAGTTGAGAGGCGGGACC
>WNGS01005451.1:316985-336670 GCA_020271785.1 Procambarus virginalis | reverse complement strand
CCCCAACTGTGAGTTGAGAACAAAACCTCTGTACTATGAGACCCTTAAATAAGCAGCCACATGTGTATCACTGAGTACATGACCTTTGGAAGTTCCCCACTCTCAAGGCATTCTTCTTAGAGTTGTTATGTCCCAAACTCATGCTCAGGCCTTCTGGCAGTCTAAAAGAACCTTCACTACCCACTACCGCCTTGAAATTTCCTGCCTGTACTGTCAATGTGTTGCACTTAGCCAGCTGTTTTACAGGTAAGGTGCTCTTCTGGCAGGATCCTGGGTGCCCCCTGGTGGCAAGGGTCCCATCAGTTTCTGGACAACAACTCTGTAGCTCAGTAAGTTTTTCCACATTAATATTGCTATTTGTGTTTTTTTTAATTTCCTTCTGACATTTGCTTTTAGGATTATCTGAGTGCTATAGCTTAGTAATAAAGCTTTGAGTCAACATGACACTCCTTTATGAGCAAGATGCTCATCTTCTACCTGTTAAGTCAGTTTCTGATACAGTTCCTTGATGCCTATTGCGAGTTTTCCTTAATGTTCTCAAAATATGGCAGGGAGGGGTGGCAACCAGGTGGGCAACTGGCTGAGTGTGAATGCTACTTTCAAGTCCTTGTGATACCATGTAAGACTTGAAAAATCTTTGAATTTTACAGAGTTAACTTTTATCGTCACTCTACTCTGTATGTCACCCTATTCTGACGGTGTCACAGTCTTGTCAAATGTGACCTTTAGGGATCGTGCCTTAAGAATATCCAAGTGTCTTACTAACACAGAAGCTTTTCTTACACTCATGAGCCTGTGATTTTTGTAACTAAAAGATGTAAGTATTTTAAGTGAAAAGATTTAAAAATTCCGTTGCAAGGCTCTGGAGCCTCCAATTTAAGAGCTTCAAGTCTGATACATGGCATTGTAATCTAGCAAAATAGATGAGTATTAAACCTCTATCCAAAGGTTCAATAGTGCACAGCTGAAAGATTAGATACACTTCAGTGTCTGTCAAACACAGCACTGCAACTACAGCACTTAGAAGTATTGTACTGTACTAACTGTACATATGTACACTTACCTTAGGAAGTTTTGCCTTTTCAATCACATATACAAATTAAACAGAAATTAATAATTGAATGTGTTATGCAATTTTCTATGAGGAGAAGCAAGTGGCAGATAACAAGACAAGCAATGCACTCACCAATGGGCAATAAGACATGACCAAGAAAAAGAGAGGTGACATGCAGTGTCAACATGCAAGAGTTGGAATGGTTACTCCCTATGTGCATCCCACAACTCAACAGTTACTGTATTATGTAAGAATGGGATTCACGGTCATCTGCAGAGATTCTAAACAAGCTATTATATGCAGAAAATTATTACCGGTATTTAATGCAAGTCACATCCAAATGTGAGAGTATGAGTGATGATATAAACAATTAAAGTACACAAATGCAAACAACAAGTCATTCCAACTGAAAACTTATATTATTAAAGTCTGGGTAAGATGTTTATGTAACAAAGGAAAAACAAATTTGTAGAAAGGAAAAGTTAGAATTTGCAAGGAAGAAATTTGAGCAAAATCTGTAAACAAAAGAAATGCATCTTTAAAAACCCATATTAAATCACACAAGGAAGCAAAGCTAATTATAAAGAGATAAGGTAAGCTAATTACACGGAGAATGTGCTGAGCCAGTAAGACTTTATATTTATAGCACTTGGAAAGGAATAAGATAAGAGCTGGGATATGAGGATAGAGTGAAGGAATGGTGTCCAACCACTTGCAGCATTCTGTACAGAGCAAGACATTCTGTACAGAGCAAGACATTCTCCACACTGGAATATATTCTAATAAATGGAATAGAAATAATATAAAAGTGTGCTATTAAGCCTACATATACCTTAAAAGTTGTTCCTCAATAAATAACTACTGATTTATAATGGAAATCGAGCCACAGTAATATATAACAAAACAATAAATCATACAGTCAAAACTCAACATTTAATAATAAATATGCAACATCATCTAAATTCTAACAAATTTAAGACAGGTATAATTAAATACAGTAATGAGAAGAGCGAGACTATAGACAGAAAGCCGAAGAGTGAGTGCGTGAGTGAACAACTGGTGGGGAGGTCAGAATACACTGTGGTTAGTCGAGGCAAACTGCAATACTTTACTGAGGAAGAGGAACATGAGAAGATGTTAGCAAGTGAACAAGTCAAGGGTTTGTGGATCAGAATAGATTGTAATTAATTAAGGCCAATTACAATACTTTAGTGAGGAAGAGAAATGCATAAGGATGTTAGTAGGTGAATAAGCCAAGGGTTTGGAGGTCAGAATAGACTGGTTAGATGAGGCAAACTGCAACACTTTAGTGAAGACGTGCGAGAAAAGTGGCTGACTGTGAGAAGGTGCATGAAGTCAAGTTCTTTACCCGAGGTACTGATGACAGGAGTCCTATGTGTGACTGCTGCTGATGGGTCTAGTCTGGACAGAGGGAGGGCACCCTCAACTGTTCGTTGGGAAACACAACAATATCCATGGAATCACTATTTGGAAAACATCAAGTGATGGGAAATGGGACACACTGCTGGCTCCGAGGAAAGAGTGTTAGCAACGTATCATGTTTGAAGTAGAAGGGTCACACTGCATCCTCCGAGGAATGTCATCACACACAACATGGTGGAAATGCAACGATGTCTGTAGTATTCTTAATATGCACAAGTTAATAAGCAAACCACAATGCACAGAATCACAAGCACCATCTCCCAATTGCTATAAAATTATGGAAAAAAACTGTTACTTCAAATATAGTCAAGATTAGTTGTTTTATTTTTGCAAGAATTGGCTTAGTCATTAAAAAATTCTCAAATGCATGTTAATGTACTTTAGCAAAGCAAAAGTACAAGCATGCAAACCATAAAATTGTGAAGATAAATCTTGATGTATTCTGTTTCCATACAGAGAGATGCTCAGACAATACATCTCATCAAGGTGGTATTAGTGTGCGTGCATGACTCAGGGCGCGCGACTTGAGGGACCAGTGTCGGTCCTAAGCCTGTCAGTGGTACAAGCAGCGAGCTCACATACAAAGCACTACTCAAAATGTGTGAGTTTGGTGAACATTCACAGCACATTATGAGAATTATGCCTGCATGAACCTCCCTAATAAGGAAAAAGACATTTGCTTAATATACAGTCCTATTAGTTTTCAAACTATGCAGTCAAATATATTCTAAAACAACCATAAATAGCAATTACTGAATTCTAATATTTTTAATAAAAATTATTAAATAATGAATGGAAAATGCAAGAACTCAAAAAAGACTTCAGAGTACTGTACAGTATATAAAAATTGATAAATAACTGCATATATTAATTCAATATAATTTTCATAACATAATATAAATATTTACTCAGTACAATAAACCACAAACCACAATAAACAAATTAAGCAAACTGTACAAGTGTTACTTATGACTGACAACAAAAGTTTAATTAAAAAATGGCCACCACATTTTTAAGAACATCTTATAACACAATTATGAAGGCACTACCGCAGGTGGTAGAAGCCAAAACCCGTCCGAACTTTCAGAGCGTTATACAACAAAGAGTGCTGGGAAGATGGGACACCACGAGTGTAGCTCTCATCCTGTAACTACACTTGGGTAATTACTAAAATCTCTGCTCAATATCACCACCCAAAACTGTCTCCGAGATGCCCCAGCCATGAACTATCATCCTCTTATTGGTTCATATTTTTCTATAATATACTAAACAAATTAAATATAATGTAGGCATTTTGTTGCAGTATGTGTATCATAAATATTACCGATCAATGGATGCATAACCTTTCTTTCCTTCCTGTATTTTCATTAGAGGCAGTGATAATAAGACTGATATTAACCCCCCACAGAGACTAGCCTACCACACTGCATTCATATAAAGACCTCAAACAATATGTTCCTAAATATATTCCATCATTTACCATAGTATGATGATGTTGTCTAACAATAACTCAAAACAGCTGAGTAATTAGGCAATGTAAAACCAATCATGTGAAACACCTGAGCTCGTACATCAAGACATTCATCAAGCATAAGTATATAATAGAAACAGACGGTGTGGCAGTGTGTGGACGGTGTGGCAGTGTGTGGACGGTGTGGCAGTGTGTGGACGGTGTGGCAGTGTGTGGACGGTGTTGGCAGTGTGTGGACGGTGTTGCAGTGTGTGGACGGTGTGGCAGTGTGGGTGGACGTGTGGCAGTGTGTGGACGGTGTGGGCAGTGTGTGGACGGTGTGGCAGTGTGTGGACGGTGTGGCAGTGTGTGGACGGTGTGGCAGTGTGTGGACGGTGTGGCAGTGTGTGGACGGTGTGGCAGTGTGTGGACGGTGTGGCAGTGTGTGGACGGTGTGGCAGTGTGTGGACGGTGTGGCAGTGTGTGGACGGTGTGGCGTGTGTGGACGGTGGTCAGTGTGTGGACGGTGTGGCAGTGTGTGGACGGTGTGCAGTGTGGGGTGGGTTGAACGGTGTGGCAGTGTGTGGACGGTGTGCAGTGTGTGGACGGTGTGGCAGTGTGTGGACGGTGTGGCAGTGTGTGGACGGTGTGGCAGTGGTGTGGACGGTGTGGCAGTGTGTGGACGGTGTGGCAGTGTGTGACGGTGTGGCAGTGTGTGGACGGTGTGGCAGTGTGTGGACGGTGTGGCAGTGTGTGGACGGTGTGGCAGTGTGTGGACGTGTGGCAGTGTGTGGATGGTGTGGCAGTGTGTGGACGGTGTGGCAGTGTGTGGACGGTGTGGCAGTGTGTGGACGGTGTGGCAGTGTGTGGCAGTGTTAACGATATATGGTTGTGTGCCAACGTCAGTAAATATTAACGGAAGAACTGTCAAGGACAAAAGACTGTCAACGGCGGAAGTGCCAACGGAATAAAAACATCAACACGGAGTGAAACGTGAGAGTAAAGAGACAGGTTTCTGTTGACGCAATGGAGTAAAGGTGAAGCAATCAATTGGAGTGATTAAAACAAAAGCAAACAAGGTCTGGGTTTGCGCAAGAATATATAAGAGGGGGAAGAACGTTGATGAAGACGTGAATATTACGTTTTGAAGACCAAGAGAAAGAAAATCTAAGTGAACAGCTGCATGTGGAACAAAGAGTGAAAGAGAGAAGAGAGAGAGAGAGAGAGAGAGAGAGAGAGAGAGAGAGAGAGAGAGAGTCATTATATATAATGTAAAGAATGTAAAAATGTCTGGTGTTAGCTTGCATGGTTTGCCGCTCCCTTGTGTCAGGCTGTAAAACATTTTATATATATTTGTTATTTCTTTTGGTATATACATTTGTCTGGTGCTATATTCCACTTTGGGATGAGAAAAAAATTAAGTTTTGAATAATATGGCGAGACATAATAGGCCTGGAGTGCCACCCTGGAAGTTACCACATATATCTAATACTATTTCTTAGTATTATTTGGTCTAATAGATGGGATTATAGGCAAGTGGTGGGCCGCCGCCGACCGACACCCAGGAACACCCTGTAACACCTACTATTTAATATGAACTAATAATGAAACATAATATTGTAACACTAATGGTTACACCGATAGGGAGCCGGTCGGCCGAGCCGAGCGGCCGAGCCGAGCGGCCGCCTCAGCGTGGCGATACAGAGGGTAAATGCGCACTGAGTTCAGGCCGACGGTCGGCCGAGCGGACAGCACACTGGGCTTGTGATCCTGTGGTCCTGGGTTCGATCCCAGGCGCCGGCGAGAAACAATGGGCAGAGTTTCTTTCACCCTATGCCCTGTTACCTAGCAGTGAAATAGGTACCTGGGTGTTAGTCAGCTGTCACGGGCTGCTTCCTGGGGATGGAGGCCTGGTCGAGGACCGGGCCGCGGGGACACTAAAAAGCCCCGAAATCATCTCAAGATAACCTCAAGAAGATACACTGATATATATCCTGAGTAACTGGAACCAAAGGTACACTTCTAAGGGAATGCTACACAGGATTAACTACGCTGCCACCATCTGCCTTGTCCATTGAGACTATATCAAGCAACGAGGCAAGAAACATTGCTTGACTTGGAGAGTACTTTCTATAACTGTCATTAGGTATGGGACTGTTGATTGCAAACTATATCTAGAGGCAATGAGGATTTAACAATTGACAAAGACGGGAAGTTTAACACGAGTTTATTGAGAATAAAATTATGCTATTCACCACTATAAATCCTACTCTAACACTGGCCAAGCGTTAAGAAATTCAGACATGAAACAAAACCTCAGAGATCACACACATTGCCTTAAGACCCCAGTCTCTCCATCCGGTGGATTCACTCTGTCTCTCCCTGGCTGTGAGATGTTCTTCACAGACCGACTCTGGACCCTGGTGTCCGGCACTCTCTCCCTCTAAGTCTGCTACAGGACCAATATATACACCCCAAAATGGGAGGGGGAGATTTGCTGTTGCTACCTAACCCGACGACGCAAGAGGACGGGCCACACGTGCACAAACTCTCCCAAAAAAATTCCATTAAGCTAGTGTGACATTCACCATACACTTGTAACACTGTAAAGGTGTTTGGTTTAGTTTTATTTAATACATACATGGAGTTATATGAGTCACAGACAAGGATTTGACAGACGCCAACTTGTCTGGCCTGGATCTCACACCTCTAGTGTTAATGACACCGAGATGACCTGAGGTCAGGTCATGCGAATCTCACCTGGCCTCGCTAATCTTATAATCGTAGCCGGGTAGCCTTCAAACATGCCGACGTTTAAGGAGTGGCTGGTAGAGTGCCTGAGGCTATCTAACTTGTGGGCGGAGTTAGCCACTAGGTTTCCCAATATATACTCGGAGAGATATCGATTCGAGAGGAGAGGAGAAGGACAGAAGAAGCAGAGCAAAAGACAAGAACAGCCAGCGGAGCAGAGCTAAGGACAGCCTAGCCCGAGGCTGTCAGCCGGCGGGGGCGGGACAGTCTCTGTCAGCTACAGACCCCCCCCCCCCTCTCTATTCCACGGAGCTCAGACACTTGGTGAGTTGAACATTAGGGTGACTTGATCGTGGTTACAGGTGTTGTGTGATTTAAAGGGGCAGTCGAGTTGTAGGGTTCTCTAATTCTTGGATGATGACTCACTTTACATATATATATCTTCAACATTTTTAATTGCTTAACTGATGATACTTTTTCATGTGAAATATAAGTGAAGTTATTATTTAAAGTGTGTTTAACTTTGTTCCCTAGAATTTTGAATGAGTACATGATGCAGAGGGAGCATACCTCTTGATAATATCTTTGAGTATATTATGTTGATACGGACAAGTTCCATTCCTTGTCTTGTATGTAAATGATCTAGAATGGATGGTGGCAGCATCTTCTATTTTCTACTACTATCTACCCTTCTACTTCTACTATCTACTTTCCTACTTCTACCTATCTACCCTTCCACCTCTTCTACTTATCCTACTCACTTCTTAGTTACTCATTATTCCAATTCTTCTTCCCCCCCCCCCGTTACACACTCCTCAAGAGAGGAATTATTAATTACGTGTGTGACTGACCTTTGACCTGGCTAAAAGGGGAAGATCCATGGATGTTTACATATAAGAATCTGGGGTCTAATTCCATTGCAATGTTTGACAAGAGTATCATGAAATATTACATACTTAAAATTAGCTGATTAATACTAACCCAGGAATTTTTAATCAACATACAAGATTCAGAGGTCATCTGGGCTGACCTCTTGGAGAAGGCTTCCCTAGGTGTGAACTCTAGGGGGGGGGGGGAGTCATGGGTGTTACACCCACACCCACCCCGGACGAGTTCCCTGGGACGTTTTAACTGGTTATTTTAGTTTGAATTTTGAATTTTGAATTTTTGGATCGGTTTGTAGCGGTCGGCGCAAGAGGAGCTCGCATGATCGGCCGATATTATAGATGCCGAGAGCTGTCGAACAAGGCCGGTGTTGTTCGTCCCAGCCTCGATAGTGATTCACCGGATACACCTTTCCCGGCTATCGTTTGTTACGATAGCTGGCGTTAACCCCTTAAAACGCCTCGTCTTACAAGTACTTTAGAAGTTTTATCGTCAGGTGGGGGCAGTTAGCGTGAATATTATTGTCGGATACGGTGTCCGCCAGTCAAGATAGACACCAAGGACTGGTTTAATGTGCTTGTTTGAGGCTCCGTTTAGGTCCTGGCTGACGTACAGTGTTTACACAAGCTGAGAACCTGAACGGCAGAATCTGTGGTCAGGCAGATGGTCACTGACTTGACCTCTGTGGTCAGGACCACGCCCATGACTGACACAGGACCACGCCCATGACCGACACAGGACCACGCCCATGACCGACACAGGACCACGCCCATGACCGACACAGGACCACGCCCATGACCGACACAGCACCATATTATAGATCATATTACATACATATGATAGAGCCCAGTAGGCTCAGGAATCTGTACACCAGTTGATTGACAGTTGAGAGACGGGACCAAAGAGCCAGAGCTGAACCCCCGCAAGCTCAACCAGGTAAGTACAACTAGGTGAGTACATGGAGTTTAACAGGTGCGAGGAAATTACTGGAGAAAAAACTCCTAATGTCACAACTTGGGTCATTATCTTTTTTTTTTATTAAAGGTCTTAACTATAGTAGTGTGTGTCTATGTGTGTGTGTGTACTCACCTATTTGTGTCTGCTGGATCGAGCATTGACTCTTGGATCCCGCCTTTCGAGCCATCAGTTGTTTACAGCAATGACTCCTGTCCCATTTCCCTATCATACCTGGTTTTAAAATTATGAATAGTATTTGCTTCCACAACCTGTTCCTTAAGTGCATTCCATTTTCCCACTACTCTCACGCTAAAAGAAAACTTCCTAACATCCCTGTGACTCATCTGAGTTTCCAGCTTCCACCCATGTCCCCTCGTTCTGTTACTATTCCGTGTGAATATTTCGTCTATGTCCACTCTGTCAATTCCCCTGAGTATTTTATACATTCCTATCATATCCCCCTCTCCCTTTTGTTTCTAGTGTCGTAAGGCTCAGTTCCTTCAGGCGCTCTTCATACCCCCATCCCTCGTAACGCTGGGACGAGTCTCGTTGCAAACTTCTGAACCTTTTCCAGTTTCCTTGTGTGTTTCTTTAGGTGGGGACTCCATGATGATGATGCCGCATACTCTAAGACTGGACTCATGTAGGCAGTGTAAAGCGCCATAAATGCCTCCTTACTTAGGTTTCTGAATGGTGTTCTAACTTTTACCAATGTTGAGTATGCTGCTGTCGAGATCCTATTTATATGTGCCTCAGGAGTTAGATTAGGTGTTACGTCCACACCGAGGTCTCCTTCTCGAGTCGTCACAGGTAGGCAGTTCCCCTTCATCGTGTACTGTCCCTTTGGTCTCCTATCACCTAGTCCCATTTCCATAACTTTACATTTGCTCGTGTTGAACTCCAGTAGTTATTTCTCTGACCAACTTTGCAACCTGTTCAAGTACTTTTGGAGGATCCTACAGTCCTCATTTGTCACAACTCTTCTCATCAACTTTGCATCATCCGCGAACATCGACATGTAGGATTCTACTCCTGTAAACATGTCGTTAACGTATATTAGAAATGCAATTGGTCCCAGCACCGATCCTTGAGGTACTCCACTCGTTACTGTTCGCCAGTCCGACTTCTCGCCCCTTACCGTAATTACACTCTGGCTCCTTCCTGTTAGGTAGTTCCTTACCCATGCTAGGGCCTTTCTGCTCATTCCCACGGTGAGGATATTTGGGGAGTTAAAATACCCCAAAATATCCATCCCTTTTAAGGGTCTGAGTTTGGTTTAGTGGGTTAAAGGCGTACCAGCTATGCTGTTTGCTGTGAAGCATCTGTGCTTGCTAGGGTTCGAGTCGTCTGGTGGGTAGGTGTCTAAAGTTTATATATATATATATATATATATATATATATATATATATATATATATATATATATATATATATATATATATATATATAATATCACATCTCTCACTCATCTCTGGAGTGGAAGACATGAGTGTTGTGGACCCGTAAACATTTCCTAAAAGAGATAAATAAAAATAACACACTTCAAAAGTTGTATAACGTTTTGATGGCGTTAAGTGCTTGGTAAACTCTGTGGCAGAAGTGGTAGTGGACGTCGTAGTCATCGTCGTCGTCGTCGTCGTCGTCGTCGTCGTCGTCGTCGTCGTCGTCGTCGTCGTCTCCACCGCCAAGCCTGCTAATGTCTAGCTTCACCAGTTCGCACTCACCATCTGGCAGGCCCTGTGCCTCCCCGAGCCTCACCATTTAACAGGTGGGAGACCGTGGCGTCGTGCACCACCCCCGCCCGCCTCGGGGACGGTGCACCACCCCCGCCCGCCTTGGGGACCGTGCACCACCCCCGCCCGCCTTGGGGACCGTGCACCACCCCCGCCCGCCTTGGGGACCGTGTACCACCCCGCCCGCCTCGGGGACCGTGCACCACCCCGCCCGCCTTGGGGACCGTGCACCACACCCGCCCGCCTTGGGGACCGTGCACCACCCCCGCCCGCCTTGGGGACCGTGCACCACACCCGCCCGCCTTGGGGACCGTGCACCACACCCGCCCGCCTTGGGGACCGTGCACCACCCCCGCCCGCCTTGGGGACCGTGCACCACCCCCGCCCGCCTTGGGGACCGTGCACCACCCCCGCCCGCCTCGGGGACCGTGCACCACCCCCGCCCGCCTTGGGGACCGTGCACCACACCCGCCCGCCTTGGGGACCGTGCACCACACCCGCCCGCCTTGGGGACCGTGCACCACCCCCGCCCGCCTTGGGGACCGTGCACCACCCCCGCCCGCCTTGGGGACCGTGCACCACCCCCGCCCGCCTCGGGGACCGTGCACCACCCCCGCCCGCCTTGGGGACCGTGCACCACACCCGCCCGCCTTGGGGACCGTGCACCACCCCCGCCCGCCTTGGGGACCGTGCACCACCCCCGCCCGCCTTGGGGACCGTGCACCACACCCGCCCGCCTTGGGGACCGTGCACCACCCCCGCCCGCCTTGGGGACCGTGCACCACCCCCGCCCGCCTTGGGGACCGTGCACCACCCCCGCCCGCCTTGGGGACCGTGCACCACACCCGCCCGCCTGGGTAACACGTGCCCACAACATTGAGAATCTTGGTGCGCTTCGGTGAGCAGGTCGAGGTGAAGGGGAGGGGGGGGGGTGAATGTTTTATGTATCTCTGTGTGTCAAGAGTCCCGTAGTGGCCTGCCGCAGTGTCTCTGGATTAATTACAGGTGTATTTGATGTATGTGTCTGCAGCTTTCGTGTATCCAAGTACCATATATATATATATATATATATATATATATATATATATATATATATATATATATATATATATATATATATATATATATATATATATATCTTTGTACCGTTTTACGTGTGGACATTCCGTCTATTGTTGGTATTATCTTTAAAGGCTGGGTTGGCGTTTGTGTAGTTATTTAGACCTTTCTATCTCTCTGTTTGCCACTCCGTAATAATTGCAACTGTTTGGACAAATTAGTAACGTACACAGCTAAGCAACCCTCCTCGCCCTGTTGCACAGAAAACGTCAATATTCCAATGTTTTAATTGTACTAATGCGTCGCATTTTTAACGGTTCCGTAAACAAAATGTGATGTATTAGGGAAGAGTGCAGGCAAAGTACTCGCATTTCACGCCTCTTCATGTTGATAATATAACACTGTGAAGCATGCGCGCGCAGGCGAGTGTGCTGTATGTTGTTGCTTAAGATTCAGCTACTGGGAACAAAACGTTCCAAGTAGCACGGGCTATGGTGAGCCCGTAGAGGACTTACCTGGCACAGGAGCGGGGCTGTAGGGTATGTGTGTGTGTGTTGTAGTCCTGTGATGCTTTAATGTTGCTCTTGGGCTTACGAAACATGCAGTCGAATCTTTGTGACTTTGGTCGGGGACGGCCGTACCATGCACGAGCATATCCTGAGGGGCAGGGTATCGGGGACGGCCGTACCTTGCACGAGGCCAGCCTGAGGGGCAGGGGGTATCGGGGACGGCCGTACCTTGCACGAGGCCAGCCTGAGGGCAGGGGTATCGGGGACGGCCGTACCTTGCACGAGGCCAGCCTGAGGGCAGGGGGGATCGGGGACGGCCGTACCTTGCACGAGGCCAGCCTGAGGGGCAGGGGGATTGGGGACGGCCGTACCTTGCACGAGGCCAGCCTGAGGGGCAGGGGGGATCGGGGACGGCCGTACCTTGCACGAGGCCAGCCTGAGGGGCAGGGGGGATCGGGGACGGCCGTACCTTGCACGAGGCCAGCCTGAGGGGCAGGGGGGATTGGGGACGGCCGTACCTTGCACGAGGCCAGCCTGAGGGGCAGGGGGGATCGGGGACGGCTGTACCTTGCACGAGGCCAGCCTGAGGGCAGGGGGGATCGGGGACGGCCGTACCTGCACGAGGCCAGCCTGAGGGGCAGGGGATCGGGGACGGCCGTACCTTGCACGAGGCCAGCCTGAGGAGGTGGGAGGGAGGATGGTGTGCACTTGTAGTGTACATCATGACCCATCAAGGTTGTATAAAGGTCTTCTCTTGTGTTGACGGCTGTGGTCATCACCCGCGCCTCTCTTCAAGGTCCTGGGAGTATATTGTCCTCAATGTTACATATCACTGACTACGGGGGAGGAGCTCTAGCTCTTATACCCCGCCTCTGTACCCTTTATACCCGGCGTTACTGATAATTTGCAGTCCTCCTCCTCGTCATTAATCATTTCCTAATTCTCTCACTCACTCTCTGCTGGAAACACATTAGCAGCACATGAGCATGAGCCGAACAAATGCGCGGTGCATGCATGTCGGAGAAGCCTCCATGTATTTAGATAATGCCTATTTCAACATTATTTTACAACCTATGTAAGACTATCACTTCAATATGCGGCTCCGTTTGGGAAACCACGACTGTAAAAATCCACCAACTGAAAATAGAGAAAATTCGTTAGTATGCGACAAGATTTGTTGGAGAACTGCGAGGAACCTATTGTATCTAGAGCTCAGCTTCACAAAGATAGAGCTAAAACTAATTGGAGGAGATATGATAACGACGTATAAGATACTGATGGGAATAAATAGAACGGACAAGAAATAATATTTCAAATAAAATGGTTGAACCAGCGGGACACAGGTGAAAGCTGGTGGCAGATGTGAGCCGGAGGGATGTCATAGACTAGAACACTCGACACCTGTACAGGCGGGGCTCAGGAGCTATGTACCTCTCCACCCTGCAAACACTTGTAGGTGGGTAAACACAAACACACCTGCGTATGAGCCTGACACTCTCCAGCCCCACACTTACCTTGGCACCCTGAGTGAGTGAGGCACTGCCGGCCCATATTTGTTGTGGGATGTTTGGCCGATTGTAGAGGCCGGTTGTGCGTGTACAACCCGTCCCCGCCGCGGGCCTCGGCCCTGGTGTGTGTCTCGGTGTATATAGTATATATATATTATATGTACACACTTTACATGTATGTCTATTTCCCCAAGTGTGGTTGGTAGTGTTGCATGGTCCCACAGATTGTCATCTTGGTTGAGTTCCTTCCTGGAGACTTTGGCAGCTTAATTGTCATGTTGACATAGAAGTGGGTTGCCAAGATTGATGATTGATGAAGATTAAGCCCGTAAGGTTGCCAGGAGAGGGTGCGTACCTTAATTAAGCACGTTGGTCTGGGCAAGTTTAGGCATCTTGCGAGAAGAAACAGGGAATCATTTTGATTTTCTTGTTGCCGCCGGAGGCGGCTAGTTTATTGTGTACCCCATACTCATCCTGTGAGCGGTAGCGCAAAAAAGGATTACAGAGAGTACAAAAGGCCTGTATCAGACCTCAAACGAGATTATTACATTAACAATTTCATCTATCCTTTACACCTTATAATTATAATGTCAGCTAGTTATAGAGAATGCTCCATTCAATAGATATGTATTAATAGTTAATCATTATCATTAGTGGTAGAGCATCATGGCCTTCCGGGTCCCCTGTTCTCTTTTCCAGTCTCTCTCTCTCTCTCTCTCTCTCTCTCTCTCTCTCTCTCTCTCACTACACAGAGAGTAGTCACTCTAACGTGACTTCATCAATGATAAAATCCGTAGGAGCCGTGATGAAGATTCGAACCTACGCGCCAGTGTTCCCAGACACACGCTCCAGACAACTGGGCCACACGACATGGTCAAAAGGATTGCAACCTGAAGTACTACTGCACCCAAGGGGATTCCCGAGGCTTCCACTGAAGCCGAACCAGAGTTTCACATAATGACCCCTGTAATGACTTCCAGCTTAAGTGGAAGCCTCAAGAAGCCTCGTGCGTGTAGTAGTGTCCCCAGGTTGCCATTCTTTTGACCATGTTGTCGTGGCCCAGGTGTCTGGGGACACCCACCGCATAGGTTCGAATCCTGATCACGACTCCTACACGGAATTTTTCATTGATGCATCATGTTAGTGTGACTATTCTGTGTGTGGGTAGAGAGAGGAGCGTCAGAGGCAGAACATTCCTAGATGACAGGACCAGATAATTCGTGATACCAGAATTCAGGTCGCAGAGCCCTGTCTCTTCCGGTTTTACTCTTCCAATTGGGAAGTCATGAGCTGCTAACCAAACCAAGAGGTTAGACTAATATATTACACTTATACGACGCTCTCAATGTCGTTAAACCGTTTTGTAAATTATTTATTATTTCTCGTCCTCGTCCCATCATCATCCCATCCCCCCCCCCACACATTAGTGGCCTGCTTCGTCCCTGTCCTCTTACGCCCTCTATCCCTCCCTCCCCCCCCCCCCCCTGCATGTTTGTAGTCCGCCCGAGTGTTTGACCGGTGCTCATCCCTGCGTGTTTGTTTTATACACACTTGTGTAGTTTGTTTTACGCGAGATGTGTAATAATATTAGGTAAAGTGTATACACAGCCAGCCCAGGGGGGGGGCGTGGATGGTAATGGGGGTGTAGAACACTGGAGATAACATATATATATATATATATATATATATATATATATATATATATATATATATGTGTGTGTGTGTGTGTGTGTGTGTGTGTGTGTGTGTGTGTGTGTGTGTGTGTGTGTGTGTGTGTGTATAATGTGTGTGTTATTGATTATAACAAATTAAATTTTTAATATTAAAATAAATTGTGTAGTTTATAGTTTCCTTCCTGGATGAAGATAAACAAAAGTTGGTGTACGTGCAGCAAGGTACACAGGTACGTCTATCAGAGAGGCCGTGCCTTGTAGGCTGGTGGGGGGAGGGGGGCGTGCTTGGCAGGAAAGGGGAAGGGGGGTCGTTCCTGGGGGGGGGGGTGATTGAGAGGGGCGTGTCAGCGGCATCTATTCCAAGATAACAAATGATGGATATCACAGAAGCTTCCACATCTCGCCGCGTGAGGAACATCCCCGACCTAAGAATATCCAACTATTCTTTTCCCAATGTCAAAAGTAGTTATTTTCCTACATATCAAAATGTTTTCATTGAGCACATCAAGATATTTTGCCTTCGTATTACACGATGTTTCCTTCAGGAGAGAAACGGAGCAACACTTTTTCTTTTGAGTTGGATGGTAGCAGGAGACCCCTGGAACTGCTATGTCTTGAGAGAGCTTTGATCATCTCACGATTCAAGTCTTGGGATTTTCATTGCGTGCTCAAGAATGGGATTTGCAGCTCCTGTTAGAGCGGGGACGAGTTTGAGAATAACAGATACATTACTCTGTTATGGGTAACGTCAATGTTTATACCGGTGATGTGTGGTTATATTCGACCTTTAGGTTAGGTTAGGGTTCATTCTTCATCGTATAATTGTCGGAAGTCAGGTTTGGAGTCTGTCTGTCTTGTGTAAGATGACGTTCTCTCTTCCATTGTGTTTGGTTTAAGGTGACAGTGTGTGTGTGTGTCGTCCACTGTGTCTGTGTTTTAATGTCGTCTACGCTTATCTGTATACACACTACTATTCCTTTCTAACAAGAATTGTTAGGTTTTCCAGTGCCATGAAGAATCAAGCACTTTCGAAACCTATTGATCTTTCCTAGATTATGGCGGGTTTCTATTTTTTAAACATCTTACGACCCTAGAAATGCTGTGAGGTGGTTCTCAACCCAAGCTTATTATTATTATTATTATAATATATCCTCGTGGCGCTTCGGAGCTTGTAAACTAATAAATTCAAACTAAGCCGCTATGATTGAGGAAAGATGTAGAGGTTTCGTTGGTGTACACGTGGGTGCTTGATGAATCCTGGCCCCTGGAAGATGCCTAATTCATTTCGGGTCAGCACACACATACCCCTAAGCTGGGGAGCCGGTCGGCCGAGAGGACAGCACGCGGGAATTGTGATCCTGTGGTCCTGGGTTCGATCCCAGGCGCCGGTGAGAAACAATGGGCAGAGTTTCTTTCACCCTATGCCCCTGTTACCTAGCAGTAAAATAGGTACCTGGGTGTTAGTCAGCTGTCACGGGCTGCTTCCTGGGGGTGGAGGCCTGGTCGAGGACCGGGCCGCGGGGACACTAAAGCCCCGAAATCATCTCAAGATAACCTCAAGATAAGATAAGGCTGACAGGATAAACAAACTTTGTCCATTTAGTTTGGTTTCTTTGATAGTACAGTATTATATCTTAAGGTCACCTGTAGTAATGGCTTCTTATTATGGCTTTATTGTCCTGAACCGGCGACGAGATTATTTGCATATAATCATTAAATAAAATCAGTCACATTATTGAAGTGTACTTAAGTAAAGTACTGCATATTGTATGTGTACACAAACTGTCGTATGACAAAGATTATAGGGAAGACGGGACACCACGAGCGGAGCTCTCATCCTGTAACTATATTAACTAATGACACACTCACACACTAGGTGGGTTACTCCGCAGTGTCTCAGATCACAACTTAATTGTAGTTCTCACAAGCATGGGGAATAGATCTTCAAAACCAGTCCCGATTCCCGGTGGAGGAGATTTCAGCAAATTCAACTTCAATAATAAACAGATAAACTGGGAGCAAATAAACCAAGATTTCACAGAAATAAGCTGGGAAGAACAGCTAGAAAATGCAAACCTGAACCAGTGCCTGGAAAAAATAAGCTCAGTAGCACTAGAAATATGTTCAAACCGCATCCCCCTAAGAAAAAGAGGAAGAGATGCAGATTGGAACGTAAACGTTGTTCCCTCTATTGGCGAAGAAAACGAATCACGGAACAACTTGAGAGTCGCACCCTGTCTCAAGAACGGCGAAGAAGGTTAGGTAGAGAAATATAAATAATTGAATTAAGGCTACAAGATTCATACAAAACCCAGGAGAGGCAAAGAGAGCAAAAGGACATCAGTGAAATAGAGAGAAATCCGAAATATTTGTTCTCCTATGCAAAATCATGATAAAAAACCACATCTAGTATCGGGCCCCTGCGAAAGGGAGATGGAACTTTCACAGATGACAACAAAGAAATGAGCGAGTTACTGAGGAATCAGCACGACTCTGTTTTCAGCGAGCCACTAAACACACTGAACACAAAAAACTCAAATGAATTTTTCATGGATATGATACCAACATCAAATCATATATCAGACGTCAGCCTATCCCCACTGGATTTTGAAGAAGCCATAGACAGTATGCCTATGCACACTGCACCAGGCCCTGATTCTTGGAACTCTATATTCATCAAGAACCGTAAAAAAACCCGCTATGAAAGGCCCTTCACATTCTTTGGAGACAAAGCCTAGATACTGGCGTTATCCATGACAAACTAAAAACAGCAGAGATAGCGCCACTCCATAAAGGAGGAAATAAGGCAGAGGCAAAAAATTACCGACCGATAGCACTAACATCACACATCATAAAAATCTTTGAGAGAGTGCTAAGAAGTAAGATCATAAAATACATGGAATCACAGCATCTCCATAACCCCGGCCACCTTTTTTTTAGAACAGGGCGCTCTTGCCTGTCACAGTTGCTGGACCACTATGACAAGGCACTAGATGCCATGGAAGACAAACAAAACGCTGATGTAATTTACACAGATTTCGCAAAAGCCTTTGACAAATGTGACCATGGTGTTATTGCACATAAAATGCGTTCAAAATGAATTACCGGAAAAATATTCAGATGGATCTACAATTTCCTAACTAATAGAACCCAATGTGTAATAGTGAACAATATAAAATTTGATCCATCAACCGTGAAGAGCTCAGTCTCCCAGGGTACTGTGCTTGCTCCAGTACTTTTTCTCATCCTCATATCGGACATAGACAAGGACACAACCTATAGTACTGTATCATCCTTTGCAGATGACACTAGGATTTTTATGAGAGTAGACAACATAGAGGACACGGCAAACCTCCATTCAGACGTAAATCAGGTCTTCCTATGGGCTACATAAAATAATATGGTGTTTAACGAAGATAAGTTCCAGCTCATTCGCTACGGAAAAAGTGAAAATATAAAAATGGAAACCACGTACAAAACGCTGTCAAATCATAACAGAACGAAAAGGCAATGTAAAGGATCTGGGTGTACTCATGTCGGAAGACCTTAACTTTAAAGAACACAATAAAATAGCCGTCACAACTGCAAGAAAAATGACAAGTTGGATAACAAGAACTTTTCACACTAGAGATGCTATACCGATGATGATACTTTCAAGACGCTAGTGCTCTCTAGAGTGGAGTACTGCTGCACAATGACAGCCCCTTTCAAAGCTGGAGAAATTGCTGACCTGGAGAGCGTGCAGAGATCCTTTACTGCTAGAATCCACTCAGTAAAACATCTAAACTATTGGGACCGACTAAAGAGCCTAAATCTGTACTCCCTTGAGCGCAGGCGGGAGAGATACATAATAATTTACACATGGAAAATAGCAGAGGGGCTGGTCCCAAACCTGCACACAGAAATAACATCACATGAGACCAGAAGACATGGCAGGATGTGCAGAATACCCCCGTTGAAAAGCAGAGGTGCAACAGGTACTCTGAGAGAGAACTCTCAACATCAGAGGCCCGAGACTGTTCAACACGCTTCCGCTACACATAAGGGGCATAACTGGCAAACCCCTCACAGTGTTCAAAAGAGAACTTAACAAACACCTCCAAAGGATACCTGATCAACCAGGCTGTGACTCATACGTCAGGCTGCGAGCAGCCGTGTCCAACAGCCTGGTTGACCAGTCCAGCAACGAGGAGGCCTGGTCGACGACCGGCCACGGGGTACTGAGCCCCAGAATCACCTCAAGGTAACCTCAAGGTAGGTGACCCCACGCATCCCAGATTTATGTGTAGGTTGTTCTGTCTTCCTGTTTGTCTTCCCTTGAGAAGAATATATATATATATATATATATATATATATATCTATATATATATATATATATATATATATATATATATATATATATATATATAACAATTAATATAATTAATATATGTGTCTGTCCGAGGTTTGAGGCCAGACCCTTGGCACTGGTAGCCTCACGCATGCGTGGATCGAGATTCGCATAATTGAAACGAGTGCCACTTGACACTGACCCAACACTAACCCCCACAACGAATTTGGTAATACTGAGGCATATTTACTGTTCTGGGAATATTCTTGTTCTTTTTTCTAACTACATTAAAAGATTATGATCTCTTTAAAAGCCAGTATCTGTTTAACCCTGT
>WNGS01005451.1:224334-235301 GCA_020271785.1 Procambarus virginalis | reverse complement strand
AATGGACTGCGAGAACAAGGAATTGCATGGAGGTGCGAATATATGGACAGCTAAACCATTGGAGGTGGCGACAAGAAACTTCATAAGCCAACATGTCAGCGAACCCACAAGGATGAGAAGAAACGATGAACCAGCGAGACTTAACCTAGTCTTTACTCTGAACGACTCCAACATAAGGGAAATCAGTTTCGAGGCCCCGGTAGGAATGAGCGACCACAGTGTACTGACATTTGAGTAACTGGTTGTAGAAGGGTTAAGTAAATCGAGGAGGGGAACTGAAAACAAAAGGCTGGCATTCCGAAAGGGAAACTATGAGGAGATAAGGGAATTCCTAACAGATATAACATGGGAAACTGAACTCAGAGGAAAGACGGCCCAAGACATGATGGACTACATCACGAAGAAGTGTAAGGAGGCAGCTGACAAGTTTGTCCCGGTTCAAACGGAAAAAATGAAATGCATATGAGAAACCCATGGTTTAACCATAGATGTAAGCTAGCTAAGCAGCAAAGTAAAAGGGCATGGAGAAACTATAGAAACAACAGAACACTCGAGAGCAGAGAAAGATATCAGAGTGCCAGGAATGAATGTCAGGTGAGAAAAGAGGGAGAAGGGCAATACGAAAATGACATCGCAAGCAAGGCAAGACTCAACATAAATTGATGCACAGCCACATCAGGAGAAAAACAACAGTAATGGAACAGGTAATGGAACTGAGGATAGGGGCAGATAGATTCACTACAAACGACAAAGAAGTGTGCGAGGAACTGAATAAGAAATTCCAGGAGGTCTCCACATTAGAGCAAGGGGAAGTTCCAGAGATACGGGAGGGAAAAGTTAACCAGGAACCACTAGAAAAGTGAGATTACTAGTGGGGTTGTAAGGAAGCTCTTGCTAGAGTTGGATATGACAAAGTCTATAGGCCCGGATGGAATCTCCCCATGGATACTAAAGGAAGGAGCAGAAGCACTGTGCTTGCCCCTCTCCTTAGTGTATAACAAATCACTGGTAACAGGGGAATTGCCAAAAATTAGGAAAACTCCAAATGTAGTCCCGATATACAAGATGGGAGATAGACAGGAAGCACTGAACTACAGGCCAGTGTCCCTTAGTTGCATACCATGCAAGCTGATGGAGAAGATTGTGCGAAAAAAGCTTGTGGAACATCTGGAGCGAGAGAACTTTGTAACACAACATCAACATGGGCTCAGGGATGGCAAGTTCTGCCTCACAGGTTTAATTGAATTCTATGACCAGGGAACAAAAATGAGGCAAGAAAGAGAGGGGTGGGCAGGCTACATATTTTTGGATTGCCAGAAAGACTTTGACACAGTACCACACGAGAGGCTAGTGAAAAAGCTGGAGATGCAAGCAGGAGTGGAACGGGAAGGTACTCCATTGGATAAGGGAGCTCTCATTGTTTGCTGATGATGCAAAAATTATGAGGAGGATTAAAACAGAGGATGGTAGTAGGAGGTTACAAGATGACCTAGACAGACTGAATGAATGGTCCAACAAATTGCTAATAAAGTTCATCCCGAAGGGAAGGGAAGGGAAGGGAACTATCAGGGGGGAAAGCGCCAAGCCATTACGACTGTATAGCATTGGAAAGGGGTCAGGATAAGGATTTTAGGATGGGACGGCAGTGGGAAGAAATGGTACCCAACTACTTGGGCGGTTGGGAATTGAACGAAACAGACAGAGAGAAAGATGTAGGAGTTGATATCACACCAAACCTGTCTCTTGAAGCCACATAAAAAGAATTACATCTGCGGCATATGCGAGGCTGGCTAACATCAGAACAGCCTTCAGAAACCTGCGTAAGGAATCATTCAGAACCTTGTCAATAGCATATGTAAGACCAATCCTGGAGTATGCGGCCCCAGCATGGAGGCCGTACCTTGTCAAGCACAAGATGTAGCTGGAAAAAGTTCAGAGGTATGCCACTAGGCTAGTTCCAGAACTGAGAGGCATGAGTTATGAGGAAAGGCTGCGCGAAATGCACCCCACGACACTGGAAGACAAGAGTAAGAGGAGACATGATCACAACCAACAAAATTCTCAAAGGAATTGGCAGGCTAGATAAGGATAAACTTTTTAACACGGGTGGTACGCAAACAAGGGGACACAGGTGGAAACTGAGTACCCAAATGAGCCACAGGGAAGTTAGAAAGAACTTTTTCAGCCAGAGTAGTTAACGGGTGGTATGCATTAGGCAGTGATGTGGTGGAGCCTGACTCCATACACAGTTTCAAATGTAGATATGATAGAGCCCAGTAGGCTCAGGAATCTATACATAAGTTGATTGACAGTTGAGAGGCGGGACAAAAGAGCTAAAACTCAATCCCCGCAAGCACAAATAGGTGAGCACACACACACAAATACATACACAAACACACACACCAACACACACACACCAAGACACACACTGTGATGTGGTGGTGGCTGACTCCATACACAGTTTCAAGTGTAGATGTGATAGAGCCCAATAGGCTCAGGAACCTGTACACCTGTTGATTGACGGTTGAGAGGCGGGACCAAAGAGCCAGAGCTCAACCCCCGCAAGCACAACTAGGTGAGTACAACTAGTTGAGTACACCTTTGAAAAGGTTCAAAGGTTTGCCACCAGACTAGTACCAGAACTGAGGGTAGGTGTCGGAAAACCCGCCACTATTTAATAATATTACATTCAACAGGCAGATAATGCTGCTGCGTTGTATACACAAGTTAACCCATAGAAAATGTAGCTTGTAGTGGAATTTTCCGTCAATAGAAAACAGGATATCATTACCACATACTATTATAAATTCACTAATTATTCTGTTGGGAATTATTCTTAAATACATTAGTCTTTGGACTTTTACCATCATAAAATTATCTCATTAGAATTAACTTAATTATCAGTACCAAAATAGAGTAAATGTGACCCTCCTATCACTTACTGACATCTAGACAAAGTGCCAAGGCATCAGTAGTAGGGAGTGGTCAGACATTGTTTGTTGGACCAGTCGTGGAGCAAATTCAGCTCCTACAATTTCTCTTGGACGAAGTGTTATGGAGATCAGAATAGTGTTCTGCCATCATCAACACGCTGTCATCAACCACAAGGGAAGTGTCTTTCCGAAACCCGTTTGTCTAATCATTTTTGGCCATTAATGTTAGGTAGATATTGGGCGAATCGGTGAGAACACAAATAATCGACTCAATAAAGGTAATTAAGCCTTGGTTCTTATCTTATCTATTTTACAGTGGTTTCTCTGATATAGCTGTCATATATTAGGATTCTGGCTTTACAGCTAGCGCCCTTTGACAGGAACAAGAAAAGGAAGCAAGACTTGATACATCAGTTACTGGGTGATGGAAGCTAGCCTCAAACGAGGATAATTTGGTGTCTACATCCTAGTTATACCTGGTGGACTAAGCCTGCTGTACAATAAGATAAGGAACCTCCTCAATATACTAATATATGTAGTTAATACTGTAGTTTGATTGGCTGCATATATATAAATTTAATATAAACCCCCCCCCTCTAATGTCGAGGTTCGAGGATCGATTTGTAAGATTATTGCAGAAATACAGTCCACTTAACATCATACCAATTGCTATCGAAATATATAAATTAACGTAAATATAAATTCTATATAAATTCATATAAATTAAATATAAATCTCACAGGTCGGTTCCCACATTATTTGGTCCACCGGATTATTTGGTCCTTTGAACCTAGATTATATTGTCATCTTCGTGCCGGATGACAGATTATTTGGTCATCTTTGTACCGGATGAACCAGTTAACCAGTGGATTCATTAAATATACTAGTGCAGTGTGATTTATACAATAACAATACAGAGCCAGTCAAAGACCGGCAGCGTTGCCTCGAGCTAGCTCACGACCCCCTCAGCTCAGTTCAGCCTCATCAGTGGTTTCATGGTCAACCACCGATTTGGTGGGTTCTTATTCCGTGAAGTGACAGCGCTTATTTTTAAGCCAGCCAAATTAGTGGCTGTGTCCTCGCAAGATTATTCACGGATTTCGTGGTGTTAATTTTGCGAGAGATTATCTACGATTTCTGTGGAGTTAATTTCGCGAGGTCACTAATAATATTTAATACTTCTTGATAATATTAGAAGTTTCTAGAGGCTAGTAAGAGGCTATCATCAATAATTGTGTATATTATTTTTCCAAAATAGAGAATTATTTAATATATATTGCACTAGTGTTCTCAATACAATGTTTACCAATTGCCAACCCACAACAGGGGTTGTGGGTTGGCAATGGTTATTACCATTGACTAGTTGAACTATTTATTGTTCATCCTAGTCCCATTATTTGCATAGTCTAGTTCAGGGGTCTCCAAACTTTTCAATGTAAGGGCCACATTATATATTTCCCATATTTATGCGGTCCAAAGGAATAAATATTTTTATGCAATATTTTTGGCTACAATAGTATTATTGCTATTTTGTATAACTAAGATAAAGGTATTGTCAAAGTACAGAGAAAAGAATATTGTAGAGTGTTTGTGCTCCCTGAAACAGAAGCAGCGAAGCCCCACTCGCCCTCCATCCCCACAATATACAGTTATACACAACTGATTGGTTGTAATGCACAACACATACCTACCAGTACTGTGCGTCACACTATCGAGAGAGAGGAAAACTGACTCGGGCTGAGCGCCACCAGTCAGCAGCCCCAGCTTTGAATAATTCTGCGATGCCATTCGTACGATAATTATTTTTTCAAGGCCACCACACAGGGATTTGTTTGGCGGGCCACATGAAATTATGTGGCGGGCCGGATGTGGCCCGCGGGCCATAGTTTGGAGACCCCTGGTCTAGTTGTACTATATTGAACAACCTAGCACCATTAATAAATGGTGCAAACCCTATTTTGGGTGTAATTGTTACCAGCTCGAGTTGAGTTGTGTATATATAATAATTTACATATAATCATTACACCTTTGAGTGATTAATTAGTGTCTATACCAACCTAGGGTGATAATCGAGGAGCTAGCGTAAACGTATTTCCAGTGACACTGGTTTATCACTCAAATCATTAGTGTGTATGATTATATATGTATAATGTGTATTAATTTTAAGTGCTAACTTCTAATAAAGGTAGGATTATAGCCTAGTGAGTGCAGAATTTTTACGCTAGGCTACCATCAGTGCTTGTTCAGCATTATGAGCAACCCAAGTACAAGCCCCACAAGGCTTAACCAACTAGCCAGTATGGATAATGCAGGGAGAATGAAAAGAACCCTTGCAGGTCTTAAAGGCCACTTAACAAGACAGATCAAGAAATGTAAAGATTTGTCACAACAATCTCCAGTTGATTATGCTGACCTGGAAAGCTATTATCAAGCAGCTGCAGGTAAATTTGAGCAAATCAAATGCCAAATAGCAACATATGTGGCTGAACTTGCCAACACCAATTTATCAGAAACAGAAATAGACGACATTATGGTTGATCTAGCGAGTTATGAAGATCACACTCAGGCCACGTTACAGCCTTACGTCAAATTAATTGCCCAGAACAGGCAGCAACAACAACAAAAACAGTTGCATCTAATACGAGTCAAGCAGAGGCTGGACTTCCTCCAATTAATTTACCCACTTTCTCAGGAAAAGATGAGGAAGATGGGACGAATTTTGGAACAAATTCGTTGACCTTGTGGACACAAAACAATCTTTACTTAAGAGTAGTAAATTCTCTTATCTTCAAGGCCAATTATCAGGTGAGGCTAAAACAGTAGTATCCCATCTGAGATTAACTAATGACGGCTATGATCTGGCAGTACAACTCCTCAAGGATAATTATGCTGATCCAGAAGTAAGAACATCACATTTAGTTCATGAGCTGTTGCATTTACCCCCACCGGAGGCTTCAGCTGATTCACTCCAAGTCTTCAAGCTGGAGGTAGAATCAATGATCAATGCCCTCAGCCTGACAGCAGATACAAACGGGGCAGAGTGGGTCTTGAAAATAATTGTCCAGGAGAAAATACCTAGGGACATATGAGACAAATGAGTTCTCATTACAATAAAAGCATCTTATCCATGAATGAAATATCTGAGGGTTTACGGTCAGTAGTTCATCAATTACGAACACATGACAAATTAAAACCACCAAGTAAACCCTCAGAAACCAATAATAGTAAACCACAGAGTACCAAAGGTACTCCAAATCAATCTAGACAATATAATTCAACACCAAAGTGGAACAGTGGCAGTGTGGGCGTATATGCAGTGGGACCCTCCAAGCCTATAGTTACTGTGTCACCCAAGAACGTGACACCAAAGGGTACTGGAAGCTATGGAACATGTTTGTTCTGCAATGAGAAACATTCAATGTACCACTGCCCTAATTTTCCTGATAGTGACGCCCGTGTTGAGCGACTCAAAGATTTGCAACATTGCACGAGGTGCCTCAGGAAACATAACATCAACGACTGTGAAACCCAATTACACACTGTAATAGGTGTAACAAAGGTCAGCACATGCAGCATGCAGCAATGTGCAAGATGACACCAAAACAACGTCTCCAAACCCCAAGGTGGAAGATAGCATTCCCACCACAGTACAGTACTGCAAGGTGCAACAAAGAGTGTCCAATCGGCAAAGTCTAAAGGTAATACAACTTTGCCTACTGCCAAAATTACCATCCAGAATAAGAGGGCCAAGGTCCATACCCGTGGGTTGTTAGACCAAGGGTCCCAGAGAACATATGTCACTAAAAGGTTGGCAGATGAACTACAATTAAAGCCTGTAACCCAGACGACAATCAACATCTCAGGGTTTATAACAGATGCAGGACCTCAAGTCTACCAGGTGGTACAACCATCAGTACATTTAGGCAGGTACTTCTGTCAAGTACAAGCCATTGTGGTGGACAAAATATCAGTAGACCTACAAGTTCAAGGTCTGAGAGCAACAGCCAAATTCCTGAGAAATAGAGGAATAAAATTGGCAGATAATATTAAGTCTGATCACCTCACCGACTTCGGTATCGTTGTAGGGACAGACTACTACCATCGATTCATCGGTAGCCCTACTAAATATCAGGGCATAACCATGCTAAATTCTGCAGGAGGCAAATTACTCTCAGGCCCAGTATTAAGCATAAGGAGACCTATGTCTGCAGATAAACAATACCAGTAGAAATCTAAATTTGTCAGCTGATTATATTTCTCCAGTAGCATTATACTAAGGAGATTACAGCTGACTATAGCAACAGAGGTTGATGTTCATATCATTATTTAAAGCTGAAGATGAGTTCATGAGGCCTTCAGTGGCAAATCAGTGAACAGTAGCCTAAACAGCTACAAGTCACTGCGACCAATGTCACTGAACCCACTGCAGTCTCAGAACTATACTTGACTTTAATGATGGGCTATTCAATCCTCTGAATCAATTAACTAAATTAAACCCCAATAAATCTGACGACTGATTTTGATACATTTATTATTTAATCAAGATGAATTCCATGGGCCTCAGTGTTTATATATCAGTGACCAGTTACCTGAACAAGCTTCAGGTTATATCTAATGTCACTGATCTCCCTGCAGTCCCTGAATCATACTTGACTGTAGTACTTGATCACATTCAGTCCTCTGGGTTAAATAATATGTAATTAGGCTTGAATTTTAGCCTCACAAGAGTTAACAGGGAAATGAAATCGCATTAGACTTCCAACCCCTGTAACTTGAGTACGGGACATCCGTCTTGTACGAACTGACGCACAAATGTGTGATTACTAACTACTAACATCAAATTAATCTAATAATTCGAAGAAGGAGTATCGGTGTTCGTCTGTTCTAAATAGGTCTTCGACCAGTGAGCAGCCCCCGGGGAATAATGTCGGAAAACCCGACACCATTAAATAATATTACATTCAACAGGCAGATAATGCTGCTGCATTTTATACACAAGTTAACCCAAAGAATATGTAGCTTGTAATGGAATTTTCCGTCAATAGAAATTGGGATATCATTGCCACATACTATTATAAATTCACCAACTATTCTGTTGGGAATTATTCTTAAATACATTAGTCTTTGGACTTTTACCATCATAAAATTATCTCATTTGAATTAACTTAATTATCAGTACCAAAATAGAGTAAATGTGACCCTCCTATTACTTACTGACATCTAGACAAAGTGCCAAGGCATCAGTAGTAGGGAGTGGTCAGACATTGTTTGTTGGACCAGAGTCGTGGAGCAAATTCAGCTCCTATAATTTCTCTTGGACGAAGTGTTATGGAGATCAGAATATTGTTCTGCCATCATCAACACGCTGTCATCAACCACAAGGGAAGTGTCTTTCCGAAACCCGTTTATCTAATCATTTTTGGCCATTAATGTTAGGTAGATATTGGGCGAACCAGTGTTAACACAAATAATCGACTCACTAAAGGTAATTAAGCCTTGGTCCTTATCTATCTATTGTTCAGTGTTTCTCTGATATAGTTGTCATATATTAGGATTCTGGCTTTACAGCTAGCGCCCTTTGACAGGAACAAGAAGAGGAAGCAAGATTTGATACATCAGTTACTGGTGATGGAAGCTAGCCTCAAACGAGGATAATTTGGTGTCTACATCCTAGTTATACCTGTGGACTAAGCCTGCTGTACAATAAGATAGGAACCTCCTCAATGTACACTAATATATGTAGTTAATACTGTAGTTTGATTGGCTACATATATATAAAATATAAAAATATATAAACCCCCCTCTAACGTGTAAGGATCGATTTGTGAGATATTGCAGAAATACAGTCCACTTAACATCATACCAATTGCTATCGAAATATATAAATTAACGTAAATATAAATTCTAAATAAATTCATATAAATATAAATCTCACAGGTCGGTTCCCACAGTATGAGCTACGAGGAGAGACTACGGGAATTAAGCCTCACGTCACTGGGAGACAGAAGAGTTAGAGGAGACATGATCACTACATACAAGATTCTCAGAGGAATCGATAGAGTAGATAAATACAGACTTTTTAACAATAGAGGCACACGCACTAAGGGAAACAGGTGGAAATTGAGTGCCAAAATGAGCCATAGAGACGTTAGATAGAATTTTTTCAGTGTCAGAGTAGTAGACAAATGGAATGCATTAGAAAGTGATGTGGTGGAGGCTGACTCCATACACAGATTCAAGTGTAGATATGATAGATCCCAATAGGCTCAGGAACTGTACACCTGTTGATTGACGGTTGAGAGGCGGGACCAAAGAACCAGAGCTCAACCCCCGCAAGCACAATTAGGTAAGTACACCAACACACACGTCAACACACCGAACATCAGAACGGCGTTCAGGAACCTGTGTAAGGATCATTCAGAATCTTGTACACCACATATGTAAGACCAATCCTGGAGTACGCGGCCCCAGCATGGAGCCCGTACCTTGTCAAGCACAAGACGAAGCTGGAAAAAGTCCAAAGGTATGCTACTAGACTAGTCCCAGAACTAAGAGGCATGAGTTATGAGGAAAGGCTGCGGGAAATGCAACTTACGACACTGGAAGACAGAAGAGTAAGGGGGGACATGATCACAACCTACAAAATCCTCAGGGGAATTGACCGGGTAAACAAGGATGAACTATTCAACACTGGAGGGGCGCGAACAAGGGGACACAGGTGGAAGCTGAGTACCCAAATGAGCCACAGAGACATTAGAAAGACCTTTTTCAGTGTCAGAGTAGTTAGTAAATGGAATGCACTAAGCAGTGATGTGGTGGAGGCTGACTCCACACACAGTTTCAAATGTAGATATGATAGAGCCCAGTAGGCTCAGGAAACTGTACACCTGTTGATTGACAGTTGAGAGGCGGGACCAAAGAGCCAAAGCTCAACCCCCGCAAGCACAATTAGGTGAGTACATTTAGGTGAGTACACACACACACACACACACACACACACACAACACACACACACACACACACACACACACACACACACACCAACACATACACACACACACACACACCAAACACACACCAACACACACAGTTGGTTTTCAAAACCAACTTAGCAACTTAGAAAACAATAGCTTAGCATACCGAAAGGGAAACTATGAGGAGATAAGAAAATTCCTAACAGATATAGTATGGGAAATTCCTAACAGATATAGCATGGCGAGACGTTACAAATGGAGTCCCGCAGGGCTCAGTCCTTGGACCTATACTGTTCTGATATATGTAAATGATCTCCCAGAGGGAATAGACTCATTTCTCTTAATGTTTGCTGATAATGCAAAAATTATGAGGAGGATTGAAACAGAGGATGATAGTAGGAGGCTACGAGATGACCTAGACAGACTGAATGAATGGTCCAACAAATGGCTGGTAAAGTTCAACCCGAGTGAATGCAAAGTAATGAAACTAGGGGGTGGAAACAGGAGGCCAGACACAGGATACAGAATAGGAGATGAAGTACTTAATAAAACGGACAGAGAGACAGAGAGCTCTAGGAGTTGATCATACACCAAACCTCTCTCCTGAAGCCCACATAAAAAGAATTACGTCTGTGGCATATGCGAGGCTGGCTAACATCAGAACAGCCTTCAGGAACTTGTGTAAGGAATCATTCAGAATCTTGTATACCACATATGTAAGACCAATCCTGGAGTATGCAGCCCCAGCATGGAGCCCGTACCTTGTCAAGCACAAGACGAAGCTGAAAAAATTCAGAGGTATACCACTAGACTAGTCCCAGAACTAAGAAGCATAAGTTATGAAGAAATGCTGCGGGAAATGCACCTCGGGAATGCTGTGGGAAATGCACCAATGGAAAATGCAGAGTAAGGGGAGGACATGATCACTACCTACAAATCTTCAGGGAAATCGCCAGGGTATACAAGGATAAATTATTCAACACTGGTGGTGCGCAAACAAGGGGACACAGGTTGAAGCTGAGTATCCACATGAGCCACAGGGACGTTAAAAAGAACTTTT
>WNGS01005451.1:154530-204371 GCA_020271785.1 Procambarus virginalis | reverse complement strand
TCCCACATTTCCCTTTCTACCCCTAACCCTCCCTCCTGCCCTCTTCCGTTCGACCCGACCCATCGCTACCCACTCCTCGCATCATCCATCCCCCAAAACCTCGTTTCATTCACTCCCCATTTAATGATTCTGCCAAATTTATCCCTCCAAAAATCTCGCTCTCTATCGGGGCCAAATTTAGATTGAAAACGGGCCAGGGGCCACCGTCACACACGGGCCAGGGGCCACCGTCACACACGGGCCAGGGGCCACCGTCACACACGGGCCAGGGGCCACCGTCACACACGGGCCAGGGGCCACCGTCACACAAACGAGCCAGGGGGCCACCGTCACAAACGGGCCAGGGGGCCACCGTCACAAACGGGCCAGGGGGCCACCGTCACACACGGGCCAGGGGCCACCGTCACACAAACGGGCCAGGGGCTACCGTCACACAAACGGGCCAGGGGGCCACCGTCACACAAACGGGCCAGGGGGCCACCCTGTCATCGCTTTAGTATCCGGCCAAAAATGATATCCGGACCATTGATCGTTTATCGCATTATCTGCACGGGCTGGCGGAGGCTATATTATTCTAGTTGAAATATTACTCTGCTGATAATTAACTAATTAATAATTATCATGCGCTGGTCGGCCGCCAAGTTTGTGTAATAATTCAGCGATAATTTGGAAGCTTTAGGCATTTGTGCTCATCAGTCGAGCACAGAATTATCACTAAATAATTCCGTTCGAAATACTGTATTAGTAAATTGGCGACTAATTCGAAATGAACCTTTACATTCGAAAGGTCGAAAATGGATCCATTTCCGACCTTTCGAACGAAATGACTGCGAGAGTATACAAACTCTAGAAATCTTTCATAGGTAAATTACAGGTCTATCCTTCGCCTCGGAGAAGACAATATACGGCACTCCGGGGAGCTTGGCGAAGTTCAGGGCGAGCCCTTGGTCATTGTCGTATCCGGCCACCCACCATTGTTTATTTTTGCAACAAGTGAAAGGAGGGAGAGAGTGTGTGGAGTTTGTGAAAAGTTGGAGTATTGATGGAACACGAGGCGCTGTGAATATCTTATCTCTAACACACACACACACACACACACACACACACACACACACACACACACACACACACACACACACACACACACACACACACACACACACACACACACACACACACACACACACACACACACACACACACACACACACACACACTAAAGAACGGCCTTTAGAAACTTGTGTAAGGAATCTTTCAGAACATTATATACCACATATGTCAGACCAATCCTGGAGTATGCGGCTCCAGCGTGGAGTCTATATCTAGTCAAGCATAAGACTAAACTGGAAAAGGTTCAAAGGTTTGCCACCAGAGTAGTACCCGAGCTGAGAGGTACGAACTACGAGGAGAGACTACGGGAATTAAACCTCACTTCGTTGGAAGACAGAAGGGTTAGGGGGGACATGATCACCACATTCAAGATTCTCAAGGGAATCGACAGGGTTGATAAAGACAGGCTATTTAACACAAGGGGCACACGCACAAGGGGACACAGGTGGAAACTGAGTGCCCAAATGAGCCACAGAGATATTAGAAAGAACTTTGTTAGTGTCAGAGTGGTTGAAAAATGGATTGCATTAGGAAGTAATGTGGTGGAGGCTGACTCCATACACAGTTTCAAGTGTAGATACAATGTGTGTGTGTGTGTGTTTACGAGGATATTAATACTGGCTGACCAAATCACACACTAGGCAGTGAAGGGACGACGACGTTTCGGTCCGTCCTGGACCATTGTCAAGTCGATTGTGAGAATGGTCCAGGACGGACCGAAACGTCGTCGTCCCTTCACTTTCTAATGTGGTTTGGTCAACATATTTCAGCCACGTTATTGTGACTCCTCGTCTGCATCTAAATACCGGCTCTTTAATATTCGGCAGTTTTATTTATAAAAACCTAAAAGGGGTACCACCTCTGGTGCAAGTGTAGGGACCCATTGCCTCGGAGAAGAAAATAAAGAGTACTCATTGAAGACCTTGTGGATCCTTACTGAACACGTTGATATTTTCTTCGCCTATCACCCTATTCTTTTGGTATGTGTGTATATATATCTAACTTTATTTTAAAATTTCATTACACAAAAAGATTTTCGTTACAATTGATTAATTGATTAAAATTGATTGATTGATTAATTGATTAAAATTGATTGATTGATTAATTGATTAAAATTTCATTACACATTTATTTATAATGTATTTATGTCTACATAAATGTACACACTATAGAAAAAACTTTTCTGGTACGCTCACGGTAAAAAAAAAACTTACAAATTGCCTCAGTAAACAATCGATCAGCATTTGCCTCATTAAAGTAATTTCGTATTTATATTGTTTTAAGGTAATTTGTGGTGTAAAACAATCGATTAAGGTGAGTTGGAGGATGTGTGGTTGCTGCAAGTGAATTTGTTAGTTGTTTGCTCTTGAGTCGTTGTTTGTTGCTTACCATGAGCCGTTGTTAGTTGTTTACTGAGTCACTGTCGTTGTTGTTTACTGTGAATCATTGTTAGAGTCGGCTGACGATGTATTTGTTGACTAAGAGAATATGCTGATATGTTAGCTGACGTAAAGGGTCGGCTGGATGCTCTTGTGTTTAGGGCGAGTCAGCTAATATCTGACTCAGCTGACTGCGACTCAGCTGATGAGGGTGTCAAGAGGAGGAATTTGGTTGGGGGAAGGCGGGTTCGGTCTTGTCACCTGCATACCTGTCTCATTACTGATAGGTATTTAATTAACTTTCTGCGATTCGAGAACGCGATAAATGCCAGTCTGATTATTGGCTGGTGTGCGGGAGAGGCAAAAGCGTAGGAGAGAAAGGAGAGGAGGGAAAATGAGAAGAGAATGGAGAGACAAAAGGAGGAAAGACACAATGGGAATGCAAGGAGGCTGGAGGGAGATAGAGAAGGTAGGGCGAGACTAAAATAGGAAATTGGAAGAAACTAATGAATAAGAAGGAATGGAGCAGAAGAACGTGCGAAAAGAGCAGGGAAAGGAAGAGAAGGGAACTAAAAGGTTGAGTTAAAAGGTTGATGAATGTCAAATGAAGTAAATAGAAAGGGAGGGGAGAGGGGGGGGAGGTATGTTGAGCTGCGTGAGTGATGGGGAATAGGGTAATGGGAGGTGGGGAGGGAGAGCGGGGAAAGAACAGAGACGTAGGGAGAGTGAGGTGGTAGAGGGAGAGAGAGGAATGGAAAGTGAGGTTGGGAGAATTCTGCAGAGTGAGGCACTTAATTTAAGCTAAAATGAGCCTACAGACGGATTTTTCCAATTGAGAAAATAAATATATATGCAGAAAAGACAANGTTTTGTTTTCATGATAGCTACTTGTCAGGTTTCCTTTCCCAAAATCATTGTACTATTTCTTATGCTTGGTGTGTCACATACTCTGTATTAGTGTACTAAGATTTGAGTCAACGGCTTAAGACCATGCTTTTCGATGTATTGCTCATTATGGAGGAAACGTCATTAGAAGAGGTAGATCTGACTGGGAAGCCAGTGAAAGTGTAAGGAGCGTCTTGGGGTAGCTCTCGGAGGAACCCGACTATAGTTGTAGCAAGGGGCAATTCTACCGTGTCTGGGAAGATGGATTTATAGATGACTTGATGAAGATTAAGCCACCCAAGAGGTGGCACGGGCATGAGTAGCCCAGAAGTGGGAAGATGGAGAAAGTGCAGGACACCTGCAAGAGATAGGAGAGGGGAAGCTTGTGTTAGGGAGGGGGAGTGGGACGATAGTGGTAAGGAACGTAGGAGTCATAAAAGGGAGGGGGGGTTACGGTGAGGCGGAGGGGGGGGGGGATGATGTAGGATGTTTCAAAGGAGAGGATGGTGAATACTGGAAGGAGCGCACGTCCTTGTGAAGGGAATGTTTCAATGACGTCAACTGGTAGAGAAGTTGGGAACGGGGAAGGCAAAGGAAGTCAGGAGGAGGAGGAAGAGAGTGGAGGATGACGACCATTAGTGGCAAGGTTGTCATAGACGTAAGAAACAACAAGGAATAAGCTCTCTGACAATAATGGAAATGTTGATAGTTGAAGAGCGGTCAGTCCTTGGGGTCAAGGACGGCAGTGATCTTGGTGACCTCTACACCACGGAGAAGGGAAGAGGCGATTCAGTAGGAAGGAGTGAAGAAGGAGAGGGGGCCATCTCGGTGAAGGGGAGGACGAGATTTGTTAACTTGTTAGAACAGTGAAATGAGTGTTATGAGGGAGGGAGGGAGGGTAGAAGATGGTGAGGATGTTGAGTGTGAGGTGTGAGGTAGTAATAGGATGAGGGAGGGCAACAACACGCAAGATAATGTGTGAGGATGCTTGCTGAAGGCGCTTGAGAGAAAGAGACCGATAGAGACAGAGCCAGAGAGAGAGAGAGAGAGAGAGAAAGAGAGAGAGACGAAGGGAAGAGTGGGAGGGTAGTGGTGTAAGGAGGTCAGGAAGTGGGAGGAAGAGTGGGGTGTATTGACTAGAGACTTGAGTAAGGACGTTATGTAGAAAATTGGAGTAATGGACGGGAAAGTGGGTATATGGACCGTGTGGGAAGGGGAGAGGATGCCGAGGAAAAAGGAAATTGTGGGAAGAAGGATATTAGAAGGAGCGATGGAGACACGATGAGAGTTGGAGGATGTGGAGGGGTCGAGTGTTGAGGTGGTGGGGGTATTGGGGATATTACTGTGAGGGAGGAGGCTCTCGTGTCATCCTTGTTGGAGGTTGTTGTTGGAGGTGTTGAGGATATACTGACCTTCTGGAGTCATCGCAGGGATGATGCCTCCTTATTCTGCCTGCGTCAGTGTCCTGCCTGCGTCAGTGTCCTGCTTGCGTCAGTGTCCTGCTTGCGTCATTGTCCTGCTTGCGTCAGTGTCCTGCTTGCGTCAGCGTCCTGCTTGCGTCAGTGTCCTGCCAGCGTCAGTGTTCTGCCTGCGTCAGTGTTCTGCCTGCGTCAGTGTCCTGCCTGCGTCAGTGTCCTGCCTGCGTCTGTGTCCTGCAAGCGTCAGTGTCCTGTCTGCGTCAGTGTCCTGCCTGCGTCAGTGTCCTGCCTGCGTCAGTGTCCTGCCCGCGTCAGTGTCCTGCCTGCGTCAGTGTCCTGCCTGCGTCAGTGTCCTGCCTGCGTCAGTGTCCTGCCTGCGTCAGTGTCCTGCCTGCGTCAGTGTCCTGCATGAATCAGTGTCCTGCTTGCGTCATTGTCCTGCTTGCGTCAGCGTCCTGCTTGCGTCAGTGTCCTGCCTGCGCCAGTGTTCTGCCTGCGCCAGTGTTCTGCCTGCGTCAGTGTCCTGCCTGCGTCAGTGTCCTGCCTGCGTCAGTGTCCTGCATGCGTCAGTGTCCTGCCTGCGTCAGTGTCCTGCCTGAATCAGTGTCCTGCTTGCGTCAGTGTCCTGCTTGCGGCACTGTCCTGCTTGCGTCAGCGTCCTGCTTGCGTCAGTGTCCTGCTTGTAACAGTGTCCTGCCTGCGACAGTGTTCTGCGTGTGTCAGTGTCCTGCCTGTGTCAGTGTCCTGCCTGCGTCAGTGTTCTGCCTGCGTCAGTGTCCTGCCAGCTTCAGTGTACTGCCTGCGTCAGTGTCCTGCCTGCGTCAGTGTCCTGCCTGCGTCAGTGTCCTACTTGCGTCATTGTCCTGCTTGCGTCAGTGTTCTGCTGGCGTCACTGTCCTGCCTGCGTCGGTGTCCTGCTTGCGTCAGTGTCCTGCTTGCGTCAGTGTCCTGCTTGCGTCAGCGTCCTGCTTGCGCCAGCGTCCTGCTTGCGTCATTGTCCTGCTTGTGTCAGTGACCTGCCTGCGTCAGTGACCTACTTGCGTCAGTGTTCTGCCTGCGTCAGTGCCTTGCCTGCGTCAGTGTCCTGCTTGCGTCAGTGTTCTGCCAGCGTCAGAGTCCTGCCTGCGTCAGTGTCCTGCCTGCGTCAGTGACCTGCCTGCGTCAGTCACCTGCTTGCGTCAGTGTTCTACCTGCGTCAGTGTCTTGATTGCGTCAGTGACCTGCTTGCGTCAGTGTTCTGCCTGCGTCAGTGTCTTGCCTGCGTCAGTGTCCTACCTGCGTCAGTGTTCTGCCTGCGTCAGTGTCCTACCTGCGTCAGTGACCTGCCAGCGTCAGTGATCTGCCTGCGTCAGTGCTCTGGCTACGTTAGTGTCCTGCCAGCGTCAGTGTCCTGCTTGGGTCAGTATCTTGCCTGCGTCAGTGTTCCGCTTGCGTCAGTGTCCTGCCTGCGTCCGTGTCCTGCTTGCGTCAGTGTCCTGCTTGCGTCAGTGCCCTGCCTGCGTCGGTGTTCAGCCTGCGTCAGTGTCCTGCATGCGTCAGTGTCCTGCTTGCGTCTGTGTCATGCTTGCATCAGTGTCCTTCTTGCGTCAGTGTCCTACTTGCGTCAGTGCCCTGCCTGCGTCAGTGTCCTGCCTGCGTCAGTGTCCTGCCTGCGTCAGTGTCCTGCCTGCGTTAGTGTCCTGCCTGCGTCAGTTTCCTGCCCGCGTCAGTGTCCTGCCCGCGTCAGTGTTCTGTTTACGTCAGTGTCTTGCCCGCGTCAGTGTCCTGCTGGCGTCACTGTCCTGCCTGCGTCAGTGTCCTGCTTGCGTCAGTGTCCAGCCTGGGTCAGTGTTCTGCCTGTGTCAGTGTCCTGCCTGTGTCAGTGTCCTGCCTGCGTCAGTGGTCTGCTTGCGTCAGTGTTCTGCCTGCGTCAGTGTCCTGCCTGCGTCAGTATCCTGCCTGCGTCAGTGTCCTGCCTGCGTCAGTGTCCTGCCTGCGTCAGTGTCCTGCTTGCGTCATTGTCCTGCTTGCATTAGTGTCCTGCTTGCGTAAGTGTCCTGCTTGCGTCAGTGTCCTGCCTGTGTCAGTATCCTGCATGTGTTAGTTTCCTGCCTGCGTCAGTGTTCTGCCTGCGTCAGTGTCCTGCCAGCGTCAGTGACCTGCCAGCGTCAGTGTCCTGCCTGCGTCAGTGAATTGCTTACGTCAGTGTTCTGCCGGAGTCAGTCACCTGCTTGCGTCAGTGTTCTGCCTGCGTCAGTGCTCTGGCTACGTCAGTGTCCTGCCTTCGTCAGTGTCCTGCTTGCGTCAGTGTCCTGCTTGCGTCAGTGCTCTGCCTGTGTCAGTGTCCTGCTTGCGTCAGTGTTTTGCTTGCGTCAGTGTCCTGCTTGCGTCAGTTTCATGCTTGCATCAGTGTCCATCATGCGTCAGTGTCCTACTTGCGTCAGTATCCTGCCTGTGTCAGTGTCCTGCCTGTGTCAGTGTCCTTCCTGCGTCAGTGTCCTGCCTGCGTCAGTGTCCTGCTTGCGTCAGTGTCCTGCTTGCGTCAGTGTCCTGCCTGTGTCAGTGTCCTGCCTGTGTCAGTGTCCTGCCTGTGTCAGTGCCCTGCCTGCGTCAGTGTCCTGCCTGCGTCAGTGTCCTGGCTGTGTCAGTGTCTTGCCTGTGTTATTGTCCTGCCTGTGTCAGTGTCCTGTCTGTGTCAATGTCCTGCCTGTGTCAGTGTCCTGGCTGTGTCAGTGTCCTGCCTGTGTCAGTGTCCTGCCTGTGTCAGTGTCCTGCCTGTGTCAGTGTCCTGCCTGTGTCAGTGTCCTGCCTGTGTCAGTGTCCTGCCTGTGTCAGTGTCCTGCCTGTGTCAGTGTCCTGCCTGCGTCAGTGTCCTGCCTGTGTCAGTGTCCTGCTTGCGTCAATGTCCTGATTGCGTCAGTATCTTGCCTGCGTCGGTGTCATGCCTGCGTCTGTGTCCTGCTTGCGTCAGTGTCCTGATTGCGTCAGTGTCCTGCTTGCGTCAGTGTTCTGCCTGCGTCAGTGTCCTGCTTGCGTCAGTGTCCTGCTTGCGTCAGTGTCCTGCCTGTGTCAGTGTCCTGCCTGTGTCAGTGTCCTGCCTGTGTCAGTGCCCTGCCTGCGCCAGTGTCCTGCCTGCGTCAGTGTCCTGGCTGTGTCAGTGTCCTGCCTGTGTCAGTGTCCTGCCTGTGTCAGTGTCCTGCCTGTGTCAGTGTCCTGCCTGTGTCAGTGTCCTGCCTGTGTCAGTGTCCTGCCTGCGTCAGTGTCCTGTCTGTGTCAGTGTCCTGCTTGCGTCAATGTCCTGATTGCGTCAGTATCTTGCCTGCGTCAGTGTCATGCCTGCGTCAGTGTCCTGCTTGTGTCAGTGTCCTGATTGCGTCAGTGTCCTGCTTGCGTCAGTGTTCTGCCTGCGTCAGTGTCCTGCCTGCGTCAGTGTCCTGCCTGCGTCAGGGACCTGCTTGCGTCAGTGTCCTGCAAGTGTCAGTGTCCTGCATGCGTCGGTGTTCTGCTTGCGTCAGTGCTCTAGCTACGTCAGTGTCCTGCTTGCGTCAGTGTCCTGCTTGCGTCAGTGTCCTGCCTGCGTCAGTGTCCTGCCTGCGTCAGTGTCCTGCCTGCGTCAGTGTCCTGCCTGCGTCAGTGTCCTGCCTGCGTCAGTGTCCTGCCTGCGTCAGTGTCCTGCTTGCGTCAGTGTCCTGCCTGCGTCAGTGTCCTGCCTGCGTCAGTGTCCTGCCTGCGTCAGTGTCCTGCCTGTGTCAGAGTCCTGCCTGCGTCAGTGTCCTTCCTGCGTCAGTGTCCGGCCTTCGTCAGTGTCCTGCCTGCGTCAGTGTCCTGCCTGCGTCAGTGTCCTTCCTGCGTCAGTGTCCTGCCTTCGTCAGTGTCCTGCCTGCGTCAGTGTTCTGCCTGCGTCAGTGTCCTACCTGCGTCAGTGTCCTGCCTGCGTTAGTGTTCTGCCTGCGTCAGTTTCCTGCCTGCGTCAGTGTCCTGCCTTCGTCAGTATCCTGCCCGGGGCAATGTCCTGCCCGCGTCAGTGTCCTGCCTGCGTCAGTGTCCTGCCTGCGTCAGTGTCCTGCCCGCGTCAGTATCCTGCCCGCGTCAGTGTCCTGCCCGCGTCAGTATCCTGCCCGCGTCAGTGTCCTGCCCGCGTCAGTGTCCTGCTTACGTCAGTGTCTTGCCCGCGTCAGTGTCCTGTCCGCGTCAGTGTTCTGCCTGCGTCAGTGTCCTGCCTGCGTCAGTTTCCTGCCTGCGTCAGTGTCCTTCCTGCGTCAGTGTCTTGCCTGTGTCAGTGTCCTGCCTGCGTTAGTGTCCTGCCTGCGTCAGTGTCCTGCCTGTGTCAGTGTTCGGCCTTCATCAGTGTTTGGCCTGCGTCAGTTTCCTGCCTGCGTCTGTGTCCTGCCTGCGTCAGTGTCCTGCCTGCGTCAGTGTCCTGCCTGCGTCAGTGTCCTGCCTGCGTCAGTGTCCTGCCTGCGTCAGTGTCCTGCCTGCGTCAGTGTCCTGTGCGCGTCAGTGTCCGGCCTTCGTCAGTGTCCGGCCTGCGTCAGTGTCCGGCCTGCGTCAGTGTCCTGCCTGCGTCAGTGTCCTGCCTCGTGTCTATTGACCTCAGACTGGCCACAAACAGCTTCTGTACCGTCCGTGAACATCCTGGAGGGTTCCAGGTCTATATTTACGGGTGTGTGTAGTTACTGTTTGGGCCGACAGGATCGAAGTGTTAGCTCTTGGATTCCGCCTTTCTAACCGTTGGTTGTCTAATGTATTGATCCCCGATCTATTTTACTCTATTATATCTACTTCAAATATATCTATCTATCACACATATACACATCTCCAGGATGCAGCCCGTAGCATTTGTTTAACTCGTAGGTACCTAACCGGTGGGTGAACAGGAACATCAGATGAATTAAACTCATTTCTTTAATTTGGCCATTTGTTTAATCACTTTGCCATTTGTTTCTGCCTCGGCCGAGTATCGAACTGAGTGTGTGTACTCACCTAGCTATATTCTCCTAGTTGTGCTTGCGGGGGTTGAGCTTTGCTCTTTCGGCCCGCCTCTCAACTGTCAATCAATCAACTGTTACTAACTAAGATTTTTTTTCCACTCACACTCACCCCCCCCCAGGAAGCAGCCCGTAACAGCTGTCTAACTTCCAGGTACCTATTTACTGCTAGGTAACAGGGGCATTATCGTGAAAGAAACTCTGCCCATTGTTTCTCGCCGGCGCCGGGAATCGAACTCGGGCCACAGGATTACGTAAGAAGCGTGTTAACCACACACAGCCACCAGCGCCCCTACATCTGTGTGTGTGTGTGTGTGTGTGTGTGTGTGTGTGTGTGTGTGTGTGTGTGTGTGTGTGTGTGTGTGTGTACTCATCTATTTGTGCCTGCAGGATCGAGCTGTAGCTCTTGGACCCAGTTTTTCTAGCCGTTGGTTGTCTAATGCGATGAATATTTCTCAATTATATGTGCTTTTAAAATTATGAATTGAGTTAGCCTCTACAGCCTGCTTACATAGGTCATTCCATTTACCCACTATCATTACGCTACAGGAAACCTTTCTAACAAACATCTCTTTGACACATCTGAGTCTCAAGCTTCCATCTGTGCCCCCTTGTTCTGTTGATATTCATTGTAATCATTTTCTTTCTTTTCACCTTGTCAATCCCTCTAAATATTTGTATACGTCTGTATCATCTCCCTCCCTCTCTCCCTCCTCTTTTCTAGGGTAGTCAGGTTTAGTTTCTTCTGTACTTCATTCCTCGTAGCTCCGGGACGAGTCTCGTTGCAAACTTCTGCACCTTTTCTAGATTCCTTATGTGTCTTTTAAGACGGGGCTCCTCGTTGGGGCTGTATACTCTAAGACTGGCCTCACATAGGCGGTATACAGTGATCTAAAAGCCTCCTTATTCAAGTTTCTGAAGGATGTTCTGACTTGCCAGAGTAGAGTATGCGGCTGACGTTATTCTATTTATATGGGCCTCTGGAGTAAAGTTTGGTGTTATGTCCACTCTCAGGTCTTTTCCTCTATTGGGAGGTAGTTTTCCTTCATCGTATATAGACCTTTCGGTCTCCTGGCTCCTGTCCCCAATTTCATCACCTAGCACTTGTTTGGGTTGAACTCTAGTAGCCTATTCCCGGACCATCTCTGCAACCTGTTCGAGTCATCCTGGAAAATCCTACAATCCTCGTCTGTCTCAACCCTCCTTATTAGTTATGCATCATCTGTAAACACCTAAATGACTCAACACCTACAGTCAAGTCATTTACTTAAATGCGGAATACAATGGGTCCCAGCACCGTTCCTTGAGATACCCCGCTTGTTACTCTACACCAGTCTGACTGGTCTAATTATTGGGATCGTCTCAAAGCTCTCCAAATGTACTCACTAGAAAAACGACGAGAGAGATATCAATAATAAGAAATACACCTGGAATATACTGGAGGGCCAGGTCCCAAATCTACACAGTAAATAAAAAAAACGTACTGGAGTGAACGATATGAAGAAAATGCAGAATAGAACCAGTGAAGAGCAGGGGTGCCATAGGCACAATCAGAGAACACTGTATAAACATCAGAGGTCCACGGTTGTTCAACGTCCTCCCAGCAAGCATAAGAAATATTGCCGGAACAACCGTGGACATCTTCAAGAGGAAACTAGATTTATTCCTCAAGGAGTTCCGGACCACCACCTGTGGCTGTGGTGGGATGTGGGCCTGCGGGCCGCTCCAAGCAACAGCCTAGTGACCAAACTCTCACAAGTCAAGCCGGGCCTCGGCGGGCTTGGGGAGTAGAGAACTCCCAGAACCCCATCAACAGGTATCAACCAGGTATCAACCATGACTCCTCGCCTCTCACTGTCACTCTCTGACACCTGTCAGTCAAGTAATCCTCATGCATGATAGTGCGTCTCCGTCTACTCCCGCCTGCCTTTTAAGTTTGTATAGTAGCCTTCTGTGTATTCACCTAGTTGTATTCACCTAGTTGNATGCCCCAAGGGTTAAATAATTGATTAATTGGTGCAGACCCCGATTAATTGACAGCTTTTGGTTAATGGTCTGGTGGTGGCAGCATAAAGAGATCCTTGAGTTTGCTGGAAACCTATTACGACGTCACGTGGCTGTAGAATCTTAGCCGATCGAGCGCCTAAGAACACGTGGAGTGAGACTCAGCTGAGAGTTAACTCTGGGATCACTTGGAATAAGATTAAGTATACATATGCACGGGCAGGGTGAAGGGCAAGGTAGAGCTAACACCCGCCCCGTGTACATTGGTGTGTGTTGGCTCTTGTTGGTGTGTACTCACCTAATTGTGTTTGCGGGATCTGGCTCTTTGGTCCCGCCTCTCAACTGTCAATCAAATGTTGTACAAACTCCTGAGCCTACTGGGCTCTATCATATCTACATTTGAAACTGTGTATGGAGTCAGCCTCCACCACATCACTGCATAATGCATTCCACCTGTTAACTACTCTGACACTGAAAAAGTTCTTTTTAACGTCCCTGTGGCTCATGTGGATACTCAGCTTCAACCTGTGTCCCCTTGTTTGCGCACCACCAGTGTTGAATAATTTATCCTTGTATACCCTGGCGATTTCCCTGAAGATTTTGTAGGTAGTGATCATGTCTCCCCTTACTCTGCATTTTCCATTGGTGCATTTCCCACAGCATTTCCCGAGGTGCATTTCCCGCAGCATTTCTTCATAACTTATGCTTCTTAGTTCTGGGACTAGTCTAGTGGTATACCTCTGAAATTTTTTCAGCTTCGTCTTGTGCTTGACAAGGTACGGGCTCCATGCTGGGGCTGCATACTCCAGGATTGGTCTTACATATGTGGTATACAAGATTCTGAATGATTCCTTACACAAGTTCCTGAAGGCTGTTCTGATGTTAGCCAGCCTCGCATATGCCACAGACGTAATTCTTTTTATGTGGGCTTCAGGAGAGAGGTTTGGTGTATGATCAACTCCTAGAGCTCTCTGTCTCTCTGTCCGTTTTATTAAGTACTTCATCTCCTATTCTGTATCCTGTGTCTGGCCTCCTGTTTCCACCCCCTAGTTTCATTACTTTGCATTCACTCGGGTTGAACTTTACCAGCCATTTGTTGGACCATTCATTCAGTCTGTCTAGGTCATCTCGTAGCCTCCTACTATCATCCTCTGTTTCAATCCTCCTCATAATTTTTGCATTATCAGCAAACATTAAGAGAAATGAGTCTATTCCCTCTGGGAGATCATTTACATATATCAGAAACAGTATAGGTCCAAGGACTGAGCCCTGCGGGACTCCATTTGTAACGTCTCGCCATGCTATATCTGTTAGGAATTTCCCATACTATATCTGTTAGGAATTTTCTTATCTCCTCATAGTTTCCCTTTCGGTATGCTAAGCTATTGTTTCTAAGTTGCTAAGTTGGTTTTGAAAAACCAACTGTGTGTTTTGGTGTGTGTTTGGTGTGTGTGTGTGTGTGTGGTGTGTGTGTGTGTGTGTGTGTGTGTGTGTGTGTGTGGGTGTGTGTGTGTGTGTGTGTGTGTGTGTGTGTGTACTCACCTAAATGTACTCACCTAATTGTGCTTGCGGGGGTTGAGCTTTGGCTCTTTGGTCCCGCCTCTCAACTGTCAATCAACAGGTGTACAGTTTCCTGAGCCTACTGGGCTCTATCATATCTACATTTGAAACTGTGTGTGGAGTCAGCCTCCACCACATCACTGCTTAGTGCATTCCATTTACTAACTACTCTGACACTGAAAAAGGTCTTTCTAATGTCTCTGTGGCTCATTTGGTACTCAGCTTCCACCTGTGTCCCCTTGTTCGCGCCCCTCCAGTGTTGAATAGTTCATCCTTGTTTACCCGGTCAATTCCCCTGAGGATTTTGTAGGTTGTGATCATGTCCCCCTTACTCTTCTGTCTTCCAGTGTCGTAAGTTGCATTTCCCGCAGCCTTTCCTCATAACTCATGCCTCTTAGTTCTGGGACTAGTCTAGTAGCATACCTTTGGACTTTTTCCAGCTTCGTCTTGTGCTTGACAAGGTACGGGCTCCATGCTGGGGCGCGTACTCCAGGATTGGTCTTACATATGTGGTGTACAAGATTCTGAATGATTCCTTACACAGGTTCCTGAACGCCGTTCTGATGTTCAGGTGTGTTGACGTGTGTGGTTGGTGTACTTACCTAATTGTGCTTGCGGGGGTTGAGCTCTGGTTCTTTGGTCCCGCCTCTCAACCGTCAATCAACAGGTGTACAGTTTCCTGAGCCTACTGGGCTCTATCATATCTACACTTGAATCTGTGTATGGAGTCAGCCTCCACCACATCACTTTCTAATGCATTCCATTTGTCTACTACTCTGACACTGAAAAAATTCTATCTAACGTCTCTATGGCTCATTTTGGCACTCAATTTCCACCTGTTTCCCTTAGTGCGTGTGCCTCTATTGTTAAAAGTCTGTATTTATCTACTCTATCATTCCTCTGAGAATCTTGTATGTAGTGATCATGTCTCCTCTAACTCTTCTGTCTCCCAGTGACGTGAGGCTTAATTCCCGTAGTCTCTCCTCGTAGCTCATACTGTGGGAACCGACCTGTGAGATTTATATTTATATGAATTTATTTAGAATTTATATTTACGTTAATTTATATATTTCGATAGCAATTGGTATGATGTTAAGTGGACTGTATTTCTGCAATAATCTCACAAATCGATCCTTACACGTTAGAGGGGGGTTTATATATATTATTTATATTTTATATATATGTAGCCAATCAAACTACAGTATTAACTACATATATTAGTGTACATTGAGGAGGTTCCTTATCTTATTGTACAGCAGGCTTAGTCCACCAGGTATAACTAGGATGTAGACACCAAATTATCCTCATTTGAGGTTAGCTTCCATCACCCAGTAACTGATGTATCAAATCTTGCTTCCTCTTCTTGTTCCTGTCAAAGGGCGCTAGCTGTAAAGCCAGAATCCTAATATATGACAACTATATCAGAGAAACCACTGAACAATAGATAAGATAAGGACCAAGGCTTAATTACCTTTAATGAGTCGATTATTTGTGTTAACACTGGTTCGCCCAATATCTACCTAACATTAATGGCCAAAAATGATTAGATAAACGGGTTTCGGAAAGACACTTCCCTTGTGGTTGATGACAGCGTGTTGATGATGGCAGAACAATATTCTGATCTCCATAACACTTCGTCCAAGAGAAATTATAGGAGCTGAATTTGCTCCACGACTCTGGTCTAACAAACAATAGCTGACCACTCCCTACTACTGACGCCTTGGCACTTTGTCTAGATGTCAGTAAGTGATAGAAGGGTCACATTTACTCTATTTTGGTACTGATAATTAAGTTAATTCAAATGAGATAATTTTATGATGGTAAAAGTCCAAAGACTAATGTATTTAAGAATAATTCCCAACAGAATAGTTGGTGAATTTATAATAGTATGTGGCAATGATATCCCGTTTTCTATTGACGGAAAATTCCATTACAAGCTACATATTCTTTGGGTTAACTTGTGTATAAATGCAGCAGCATTATCTGCCTGTTGAATGTAATATTATTAAATGGTGTCGGGTTTTCCGACATTATTCCCCGGGGCTGCTCACTGGTCGAAGACCTATTTAGAACAGACGAACACCGATACTCCTCCTTCGAATTATTAGATTAATTTGATGTTAGTAGTTAGTAATCACACATTTGTGCGTCAGTTCGTACAAGACGGATGTCCCGTACTCAAGTTACAGGGGTTAGAAGTCTAATGCGATTTCATTTCCCTGTTAACTCTTGTGAGGCTAAAATTCAAGCCTAAATACATATTATTTAACCCAGAGGACTGAATGTGATCAAGTACTACAGTCAAGTATGATTCAGGGACTGCAGGGAGATCAGTGACATTAGATATAACCTGAAGCTTGTTCAGGTAACTGGTCACTGATATATAAACACTGAGGCCCATGGAATTCATCTTGATTAAATAATAAATGTATCAAAATCAGTCGTCAGATTTATTGGGGTTTAATTTAGTTAATTGATTCAGAGGATTGAATAGCCCATCATTAAAGTCAAGTATGGTTCTGAGACTGCAGTGGGTTCAGTGACATTGGTCACAGTGACTTGTAGCTGTTTAGGCTACTGTTCACTGATTTGCCACTGAAGGCCTCATGAACTCATCTTCAGCTTTAAATAATGATATGAACATCAACCTCTGTTGCTATAGTCAGCTGTAATCTCCTTAGTATAATGCTACTGGAGAAATATAATCAGCTGACAAATTTAGATTTCTACTGGTATTGTTTATCTGCAGGCATAGGTCTCCTCAGGCTTAATACTGGGCCTGAGAGTAATTTGCCTCCTGCAGAATTTAGCATGGTTATGCCCTGATATTTAGTAGGGCTACCGATGAATCGATGGTAGTAGTCTGTCCCTACAAGATACCGAAGTCGGTGAGGTGATCAGACTTAATATTATCTGCCAATTTTATTCCTCTATTTCTCAGGAATTTGGCTGTTGCTCTCAGACCTTGAACTTGTAGGTCTACTGATATTTTGTCCACCACAATGGCTTGTACTTGACAGACGTACCTGCCTAAATGTACTGATGGTTGTACCACCTGGTAGACTTGAGGTCCTGCATCTGTTATAAACCCTGAGATGTTGATTGTCGTCTGGGTTACAGGCTTTAATTGTAGTTCATCTGCCAACCTTTTAGTGACATATGTTCTCTGGGACCCTTGGTCAAACAACCCACGGGTATGGACCTTGGCCCTCTTATTCTGGATGGTAATTTGGGCAGTAGGCAAAGTTGTATTACCTTTAGACTTTGCCGATTGGACACTCTTTGTTGCACCTTGCAGTACTGTACTGTGGTGGGAATGCTATCTTCCACCTTGGGGTTTGGAGACGTTGTTTTGGTGTCATTTGCATTGCAACATTGCAGCACAATGCTGCATGGTGCTGACCTTTGTTACACCTATTGCAGGTGTGTAATTGGGTTTCACAGTCGTTGATGTTATGTTTCCTGAGGCACCTCGTGCAATGTTGCAAATCTTTGAGTCGCTCAACACGGGCGTCACTATCAGGAAAATTAGGGCAGTGGTACATTGAATGTTTCTCATTGCAGAACAAAATTGTTCCATAGCTTCCAGTACCCTTTGGTGTGCCGTTCTTGGGTGACACAGTAACTATAGGCTTGGAGGGTCCCACTGCATATACGCCCGCACTGTCACTGTTCCACTTTGGTGTTGAATTATATTGTCTAGATTGATTTGGAGTACCTTTGGTACTCTGTGGTTTACTATTGTTGGTTTCTGAGGGTTTACTTGGTGGTTTTAATTTGTCATGTGTTCGTAATTGATGAACTACTGACCGTAAACCCTCAGATATTTCATTCATGGATAAGATGCTTTTATTGTAATGAGCACTCATTTGTCTCAGTATGTCCCTAGGTATTTTCTCCTGGACAATTATTTTCAAGACCCACTCAGCCCCGTTTGTATCTGCTGTCAGGCTGAGGGCCTTGATCATTGATTCTACCTCCAGCTTGAAGACTTGGAGTGAATCAGCTGAAGCCTCCGGTGGGGGTAAATGCAACAGCTCATGAACTAAATGTGATGTTCTTACTTCTGGATCAGCATAATTATCCTTGAGGAGTTGTACTGCCAGATCATAGCCGTCATTAGTTAATCTCAGATGGGATACTACTGTTTTAGCCTCACCTGATAATTGGCCTTGATGATAAGAGAATTTACTACTCTTTGGTAAAGATTGTTTTGAGTCCACAAGGTCAACGAATTTGTTCCAAAATTCGTCCCAATCTTCCTCGTCTTTTCCTGAGAAAGTGGGTAAATTAATTGGAGGGAGTCGAGCTCTGCTTGACTCGTATTAGATGCAACTGTTTTTGTTGTTGCTGCCTTGTTCTGGGCAATTAATTTGACGTAAGGCTGTAACGTGGCCTGAGTGTGATCTTCATAACTCGCTAGATCAACCATAATGTCGTCTATTTCTGTTTCTGATAAATTGGTGTTGGCAAGTTCAGCCACATATGTTGCTATTTGGCATTTGATTTGCTCAAATTTACCTGCAGCTGCTTGATAATAGCTTTCCAGGTCAGCATAATCAACTGGAGATTGTTGTGACAAATCTTCACATTTCTTGATCTGTCTTGTTAAGTGGCCTTTAAGACCTGCAAGGGTTCTTTTCATTCTCCCTGCATTATCCATACTGGCTAGTTGGTGAAGCCTTGTGGGGCTTGTACTTGGGTTGCTCATAATGCTGAACAAGCACTGATGGTAGCCTAGGGTAAAAATTCTGCACTCACTAGGCTATAATCCTACCTCTACTAGAGGTTAGCACTTAAAATTAATACACATTATATATATATAATCATACACACTAATGATTTGAGTGATAAACCAGTGTCACTGGAAGTACCTTTACGCTAGCTCCTCGATTATCACCCTAGGATGGTATAGACACTAATTAATCACTCAAAGGTGTAATGATTATATGTAAATTATTATATATACACAACTCAACTCGAGCTGGTAACAATTACACCCAAAATAGGGTTGCACCATTCATTAATGGTGCTAGGTTGTTCAATATAGTACAACTAGACTATGGTAATAATGGGACTAGGATGAACAATAAATAGTTCAACTAGTCAATGGTAATAACCATCCAACCCTGTTTTGTGTTGGCAATTGGTAAATATTGTATTGAGAACACTAGTGCAATATATATTAAATAATTCTCTATTTTGGAAAAAAAATATACACAATTATTGATGATAGCCTCTTAAGCCTCTAGAAACTTCTAATATTATCAAGAAGTATTAAAATTATTAGTGACCTCGCGAAATTAACTCCACAAAATTCGTAGATAATCTCTCGCAAATTAACACCACGAAATCCGTGAAAATCTTGCGAGGACACAGCCACTAATTTGGCTGGCTTAAAAATAAGCGCTGTCACTTCACGGAATAAGAACCCACCAAATCGGTGGTTGACCATGAAACCGCTGATGAAGCTGAACTGAGCTGAGGGGGTCGTGAGCTAGCTCGAGGCAACGCTGCCGGTCTTTGACTGGCTCTGTATTGTTATTGTATAAATCACACTGCACTAGTATATTTAATGAATCCACTGGTTAACTGGTTCATCCGGTACAAAGATGACCAAATAATCTGTCATCCGGCACGAAGATGACAATATATCTAGGTTCAAAGGACCAAATAATCCGGTGACCAAATAATGTGGGAACCGACCTGTGAGATTTATATTTAATTTATATGAATTTATATAGAATTTATATTTACGTTAATTTATATATTTCGATAGCAATTGGTATGATGTTAAGTGGACTGTATTTCTGCAATAATCTCACAAATCGATCCTTACACATTAGGGGGGGGGGTTATATTAAATTTATATATATGCAGCCAATCAAACTACAGTATTAACTACATATATTAGTATACATTGAGGAGGTTCCTTATCTTATTGTACAGCAGGCTTAGTCCACCAGGTATAACTAGGATGTAGACACCAAATTATCCTCGTTTGAGGCTAGCTTCCATCACCCAGTAACTGATGTATCAAGTCTTGCTTCCTTTCTTGTTCCTGTCAAAGGGCGCTAGCTGTAAAGCCAGAATCCTAATATATGACAGCTATATCAGAGAAACCACTGTAAAATAGATAAGATAAGAACCAAGGCTTAATTACCTTTATTGAGTCGATTATTTGTGTTCTCACCGGTCGCCCAATATCTACCTAACATTAATGGCCAAAAATGATTAGACAAACGGGTTTCGGAAAGACACTTCCCTTGTGGTTGATGACAGCGTGTGATGATGGCAGAACCTATTCTGATCTCCATAACACTTCGTCCAAGAGAAATTATAGGAGCTGAATTTGCTCCACGACTCTGGTCCAACAAACAATGTCTGACCACTCCCTACTACTGACGCCTTGGCACTTTGTCTAGATGTCAGTAAGTGATAGAAGGGTCACATTTACTCTATTTTGGTACTGATAATTAAGTTAATTCTAATGAGATAATTTATGATGGTAAAAGTCCAAAGACTAATGTATTTAAGAATAATTCCCAACAGAATAATTAGTGAATTTATAATAGTATGTGGTAATGATATCCTGTTTTCTATTGACGGAAAATTCCACTAAAAGCTACATTTTCTATGGGTTAACTTGTGTATACAACGCAGCAGCATTATCTGCCTGTTGAATGTAATATTATTAAATTGTGGCGGGTTTTCCGACACCTACCCATCAGTTCTGGTACTAGTCTGGTGGCAAACCTTTGAACCTTTTCAAAGGTGTACTCAACTAGTTGTACTCACCTAGTTGTGCTTGCGGGGGTTGAGCTCTGGCTCTTTGGTCCCGCCTCTCAACCGTCAATCAACAGGTGTACAGGTTCCTGAGCCTATTGGGCTCTTATCACATCTACACTTGAAACTGTGTATGGAGTCAGCCACCACCACATCACAGTGTGTGTCTTGGTGTGTGTGTGTTGGTGTGTGTGTTTGTGTGTGTATTTGTGTGTGTGTGTGGGTGTGTGTGTGTGCTCACCTATTTGTGCTTGCGGGGATTGAGCTTTAGCTCTTTTGTCCCGCCTCGCAACTGTCAATCAACTTATGTATAGATTCCTGAGCCTACTGGGCTCTATCATATCTACATTTGAAACTGTGTATGGAGTCAGGCTCCACCACATCACTGCCTAATGCATACCACCCGTTAACTACTCTGGCTGAAAAAGTTCTTTCTAACTTCCCTGTGGCTCATTTGGGTACTCAGTTTCCACCTGTGTCCCCTTGTTTGCGTACCACCCGTGTTAAAAAGTTTATCCTTATCTAGCCTGCCAATTCCTTTGAGAATTTTGTTGGTTGTGATCATGTCTCCTCTTACTCTTGTCTTCCAGTGTCGTGGGGTGTATTTCGCGCAGCCTTTCCTCATAACTCATGCCTCTCAGTTCTGGAACTAGCCTAGTGGCATACCTCTGAACTTTTTCCAGCTACATCTTGTGCTTGACAAGGTACGGCCTCCATGCTGGGCCGCATACTCCAGGATTGGTCTTACATATGCTATTGACAAGGTTCTGAATGATTCCTTACGCAGGTTTCTGAAGGCTGTTCTGATGTTAGCCAGCCTCGCATATGCCGCAGATGTAATTCTTTTTATGTGGGCTTCAAGAGACAGGTTTGGTGTGATATCAACTCCTACATCTTTCTCTCTGTCTGTTTCGTTCAATTCCCAACCGCCCAAGTAATTGGGTACCATTTCTTCCCACCGCCGTCCCATCCTAAAATCCTTATCCTGACCCCTTTCCAATGCTATACAGTCGTAATGGCTTGGCGCTTTCCCCCCTGATAGTTCCCTTCCCTTCCCTTCCTTCGGGATGAACTTTATTAGCAATTTGTTGCACCATTCATTCAGTCTGTCTAGGTCATCTTGTAGCCTCCTACTATCATCCTCTGTTTTAATCCTCCTCATAATTTTTGCATCATCAGCAAACAATGAGAGCTCCCTTATCCAATGGAGTACCTTCCCCCTCCACTCCTGCTTGCATCTCCAGCTTTTTCACTAGCCTCTCGTGTGGTACTGTGTCAAAGTCTTTCTGGCAATCCAAAAATATGTAGCCTGCCCACCCCTCTCTTTCTTGCCTCATTTTTGTTCCCTGGTCATAGAATTCAATTAAACCTGTGAGGCAGAACTTGCCATCCCTGAGCCCATGTTGATGTTGTGTTACAAAGTTCTTTCGCTCCAGATGTTCCACAAGCTTTTTTCGCACAATCTTCTCCATCAGCTTGCATGGTATGCAACTAAGGGACACTGGCCTGTAGTTCAGTGCTTCCTGTCTATCTCCCATCTTGTATATCCGGACTACATTTGGAGTTTTCCTAATTTTTGGCAATTCCCCTGTTACCAGTGATTTGTTATACACTAAGGAGAGGGGCAGGCACAGTGCTTCTGCTCCTTCTTTTAGTATCCATGGGGAGATTCCATCCGGGCCTATAGACTTTGTCATATCCAACTCTAGCAAGAGCTTCCTTACAACCCCACTAGTAATCTCATTTTTCTAGTGGTTCCTGGTTAACTTTTCCCTCCCGTATCTCTGGAACTTCCCCTTGCTCTAACGTGGAGACCTCCTGGAATTTCTTATTTAGTTCCTCACACACTTCTTTGTCGTTTGTAGTGAATCTATCTGCCCCTATCCTCAGTTCCATTACCTGTTCCATTACTGTTGTTTTTCTCCTGATGTGGCTGTGCATCAATTTATGTTGAGTCTTGCCTTGCTTGCGATGTCATTTTCGTATTGCCCTTCTCCCTCTTTTCTCAACCTGACATTCATTCCTGGCACTCTGATATCTTTCTCTGCTCTCGAGTGTTCTGTTGTTTCTATAGTTTCTCCACGCCCTTTTACTTTGCTGCTTAGCTAGCTTACATCTATGGTTAAACCATGGGTTTCTCATATGCATTTCGTTTTTTCCGTTTGAACCGGGACAAACTTGTCAGCTGCCTCCTTACACTTCTGCGTGATGTAGTCCATCATGTCTTGGGCCGTCTTTCCTCTGAGTTCAGTTTCCCATGTTATATCTGTTAGGAATTCCCTTATCTCCTCATAGTTTCCCTTTCGGAATGCCAGCCTTTTGTTTTCAGTTCCCCTCCTCGATTTACTTAACCCTTCTACAACCAGTTACTCAAATGTCAGTACACTGTGGTCGCTCATTCCTACCGGGGCCTCGAAACTGATTTCCCTTATGTTGGAGTCGTTCAGAGTAAAGACTAGGTTAAGTCTCGCTGGTTCATCGTTTCTTCTCATCCTTGTGGGTTCGCTGACATGTTGGCTTATGAAGTTTCTTGTCGCCACCTCCAATGGTTTAGCTGTCCATATATTCGCACCTCCATGCAATTCCTTGTTCTCGCAGTCCATTCTTCCATGATTGAAGTCCCCCATGATGAGCCGATGGGATCTATTTCTGTGTGTTGGTGTGTGTGTGTTGGCTGTTGTTTAAGTGTGTGTTTATTCATGTGTATTCACCTAGTTGTGCTTGCGGGGTTGAGCTCTGCTCTTTTGGCCCGCCTCTCAACTGTCAATCAACTGTTTCTACTACTATTTTTTCCCCTTCCCCCCACACCCCACACACACACACACTAGGAAGCAGCCCGTGACAGGTGACTAACTCCCAGGTACCTATTTACTGCTAGGCAACAGGGGCACAGGGTGAAAGAAACTCTGCCCATCGTTTCTCGCCGACGCCCGGGATCGAACCCGGGACCACAGTATCACGAGTCCAGCGTGCTGTCCGCTCGGCCGGCCGGCTCCCCACCTGCAGTGTGTGTGTATGCATTTGTGACTGAGGGTGTGTTTGACTCCAAAATGTGTTCTTACCTAACTGTACTCAACAGAGATTGCACTTTGGAGATTCCTGTCCATTAGTGTGGGAGTGAACTAGCTCCCGCAGTGTGGGAGTGTACTCACTGCAACAGTGTGGGTGCGTACTGTCTCCTGCACTCTGGGAGTGTAATGGGGTTCATTCGCACTGTGGGAGTGTGGACTCCCCTACTTCCTTGAAGTGGGGGCGCATACTGGCTATTGTTGTGAGAGTATACTGGCGCCTATAGTGTGGAAGTCTACTGACTCTAGCAGTCAGGAGTGAAATGGTTCCTGCAGTGTTGTGGTGTACTGGTCCAGGCAGGGCGGGATTGTACCGGCTCTAGCAGTGGAGAGTGTACTGGCTCCTGCAGTGTTGTAGTACACTGGTTCCTGCAGTGTTGTAGCACACTGGTTCCTGCAGTGTTGTAGCACACTGGCTCCTGCTGTGTTGTAGCACATTGGCTCCTGCAGTGTTGTAGTACACTGCTCTTGTAGTGTTGTGGTACACTGGCTCCTGCAGTGTGGTAGTACACTGATCCTGTAGTGTGGGAGTACACTGCTTCTGCAGTGTTGTAGTACACTGGCTCCTGCAGTGCTGTAGTACACTGCTCCTGCAGTGTGGTAGACCACTGGCTCCTGCAGTGCTGTAGTACACTGCTCCTGCAGTGTGGTAGACCACTGGCTCCTGCAGTGTTGTAGAACACTACCTTTGCAGTGTTGTAGTACACTGCTCCTGCAGTGTTGTAGTACACTAGCACCTGAAGTGTTCTAGTACACTGGCTCCTGCAGTGTGGTAGTACACTGCTCCTGCAGTGTTGTAGTACACTGGCTCCTGCAGTGTTGTAGTACACTGCTCCTGCAGTGTTGTAGTACACTGCTCCTGCAGTGCTGTAGTACACTGGCTACTGCAGTTTTGTAGTAGACTGGCTCCTGCAGTGTTGTAGTACACTGCTCCTGCAGTATTGTAGTACACTGCTCCTGCAGTGTTGTAGTACACTGGCTCCTGCAGTGTTGTAGTACACTGCTCCTGCAGTGCTGTAGTACACTGGCTCCTGCAGTGTTGTAGCACACTGGCTCCTGCAGTGTTGTAGTACACTGCTCCTGCAGTGTTGTAGTACACTGGCTCCTGCAGTGTGGTAGTACACTGGCTCCTGTAGTGTGGTAGTACACTGGCTCCTGCAGTGTGGTAGTACACTGACTCCTGCAGTGTGGTAGTACACTGCTCCTGCACTATTGTAGTACACTGCTCCTACAGTGTTGTAGCACACTGGCTCCTGCAGTGTGGTAGTACACTGGCTCCTGCAGTGTGGTAGTACACTGGCTCCTGCAGTGTGGTAGTACACTGGCTCCTGCAGTGTGGGAGTACACTGTCTCCTGCAGTGTGGGAGTACACTGACTCCTGCAGTGTGGTAGTACACTGGCTCCTGCAGTGTTGTAGTACACTGGCTCCTGCAGTGTGGGAGTACACTGGCTCCTGCAGTGTTGTAGTACACTGACTCCTGCAGTGTGGGAGTACACTGGCTCCTGCAGTGTTGTAGTACACTGGCTCCTGCAGTGTTGTAGTACACTGGCTCTTGTAGTGTGGGAGTACACTGGCTCCTGCAGTGTTGTAGTACACTGGCTCCTGCAGTGTTGTAGTACACTGGCTCCTGCAGTGTGGAAGTACACTGACTCCTGCAGTGTGGGAGTACACTGGCTCCTGCAGTGTTGTAGTACACTGACTCCTGCAGTGTGGGAGTACACTGGCTCCTGCAGTGTGGTAGTACACTGATCCTGTAGTGTGGGAGTACACTGCTTCTACAGTGTTGTAGTACACTGCTCCTGCAGTGTGGTAGTACAATGATCCTGTAGTGTGGGAGTACACTGCTCCTGCAGTGCTGTAGTACACTGCTCCTGCAGTGTGGTTGACCACTGGCTCCTGCAGTGTTGTAGTACACTACTCCTGCAGTGTTGTTGTACACTGCTCCTGCAGTGTTGTAGTACACTAGCTCCTGAAGTGTTCTAGTACACTGGCTCCTGCAGTGTTATAGTACACTGCTCCTGCAGTGTTGTAGTACACTAGCACCTGAAGTGTTCTAGTACATTGGCTCCTGCAGTGTTGTAGTACACTGCTCCTGCAGTGTTGTAGTACACTGGCTCCTGCAGTGTTGTAGTACACTGCTCCTGCAGTGTTGTTGTACACTGGCTCCTGCTGTGTGGGAGTACACTGACTCCTGCAGTGTGGGAGTACACTGACTCCTGGAGTGTGGTAGTACACTGGCTCTTGCAGTGTGGGAGTACACTGGCTCCTGCAGTGTTGTAGTACACTGGCTCCTGCAGTGTTGTAGTACACTGGCTCCTGCAGTGTTGTAGTACACTGGCTCCTGCAGTGTGGGAGTACACTGGCTCCTGCAGTGTTGTAGTACACTGACTCCTGCAGTGTGGGAGTACACTGGCTCCTGCAGTGTTGTAGTACACTGGCTCCTGCAGTGTTGTAGTACACTGGCTCCTGCAGTGTGGTAGTACACTGACTCCTGCAGTGTGGTAGTACACTGGCTCCTGCAGTGTTGTAGTACACTGGCTCCTGCAGTGTGGTAGTACACTGACTCCTGCAGTGTGGTAGTACACTGACTCCTGCAGTGTGGTAGTACACTGACTCCTGCAGTGTGGTAGTACACTGACTCCTGCAGTGTGGTAGTACACTGACTCCTGCAGTGTGGTAGTACACTGACTCCTGCAGTGTGGGAGTACACTGACTCCTGCAGTGTGGTAGCACACTGACTCCTGCAGTGTGGTAGTACACTGACTCCTGCAGTGTGGGAGTACACTGACTCCTGCAGTGTGGGAGTACACTGACTCCTGCAGTGTGGTAGTACACTGGCTCCTGCAGTGTGGTAGTACACTGGCTCCTGCAGTGTGGTAGTACACTGGCTCCTGCAGTGTGGTAGTACACTGGCTCCTGCAGTGTGGGAGTACACTGGCTCCTGCAGTGTTGTAGTACACTGACTCCTGCAGTGTGGTAGTACACTGGCTCCTGTAGTGTGGGAGTACACTGGCTCCTGCAGTGTTGTAGTACACTGGCTCCTGTAGTGTGGGAGTGCACTGGCTCCTGCAGTGTTGTAGTACACTGGCTCCTGTAGTGTGGGAGTACACTGGCTCCTGCAGTGTGGGAGTACACTGGCTCCTGCAGTGTGGTAGTACATTGGCTCCTGCAGTGTGGTAGTACATTGGCTCCTGCAGTGTGGTAGTACACTGGCTCCTGCAGTGTGGGAGTACACTGGCTCCTGCAGTGTTGTAGTACACTGGCTCCTGCAGTGTGGTAGTACACTGACTCCTGCAGTGTGGTAGTACACTGGCTCCTGTAGTGTGGGAGTACACTGGCTCCTGTAGTGTGGGAGTACACTGACTCCTGCAGTGTGGGAGTACACTGACTCCTCCTACGTGGGAGTACACTGTCTCCTACAAAGTGGGATTGCTCAAATAACCCTTGACTGACATACCCAGACCACCCTCAGTAATCACGTTTCCAGCAACCTGTTCCTTAGATCTATAATATGTATTTCATGTTTTAGTTGCCTAACGTTTACTAAATATAAATATAGCCAATTTAAATCCGTGTTTCATGCTTCACGTTGTGATGCTATATTTTGTTGTATTAGGGATGCTGATAATTTCCGCGATTAAGCTAAAGTGTAGACTCAGATATCACGTCCGGTTACAGATGTTAATGTCAGTAATAATATTGCAATATTTGGCAAAATTAAACATTGTTTATGGCGCAAAACACTACTAATCACGCTCAAATGGTGGCTGATAACAAGACTCAGTTCTTAGCATCATGTATCAACATTTATAAGCGTTAAACGTCTGACAATTAATTTTCATACTGGATAAGAGTAACGGAATAGGTCACAGGACCTACCTCTTAAGAACACTAACTGGTCAATATGTTATTTAAAATGATCCTCTACTTCCTGTCAGACTGCCTCGCCCATGACAACAATAGCACTCCCTTGAACATTATATTGTAGAATGTCTCATATTGACTGACTTTCGCCCTCCTGGGCTAAGGTATGCTGAACTCTGTAACTACTACATGAGTACAGGAACTCTTGATGATATATTGGACTTGTACCCAAGATTGACCATGTAATGTATCAGTTATACAATGTATGTATGTGATGTAACTATATTACCTGAGCTTTTAAAAGCACCTTAATCACCTTCAGTGATTAAGTGCTTAATTGCACACTAGTTTCTTTATCAGCTCTCTCATCCTGTCAGAGTAAAAGAGACAAATGTATGTGAATGCATATATATATATATATATATATATATATATATATATATATATATATATATATATATATATATATGTGTGTGTGTGTGTACGTATATGTGTGTGCATGTATATGTATGTGTATAAAGTATATGTGGAAGTTGATCAGATTAACATTTCACCTTTGTAGATGCACATTAATGACACTATGTAAAAGACACATCGAACACTTTATGTAGGGCAGACGTAAATCTGTGTATCTATGTATTTACGTATGTAGGTTAGCTTAGCATTTTAAAAGCAGCGAATCACCTTCTGTTGTTGATTGTTCAATAAACCCCTGAACCATATGTTTAACACATCTCTAACCTTGTTCATGGATGACAGAAGAAAATGTATATATGCTGGTTAGCATTGTAAATGTGTGGCCACGTCTGTGGTATAAAAAAATCAGTAGACTACTGCGTCTGAGACAAGTTTGTGTATAAATTTAAATCGTTAACTAATCTGAGAAAAAATCCTGTAATTCAGAGACAAGATGGTAATTGGTATATAATGGTTTGTGAGCCGTACTTATTATCTGGTCTGTGGTGGTTCACCAGTGTGGTCTTGTTCATCTGTTCTGTGGTGGTTCACCAGTGTGGTCTTGTTCATCTAGTCTGTGGTGGTTCACCAGTGTGGTCTTGTTCATCTGGTCTGTGGTGGTTCACCAGTGTGGTCTTGTTGATCTGGTCTGTGGTGGTTCACCAGTGTGGTCTTGTTCATCTGGTCTGTGGTGGTTCACCAGTGTGGTCTTGTTCATCTAGTCTGTGGTGGTTCACCAGTGTGGTCTTGTTCATCTGGTCTGTGGTGGTTCACCAGTGTGGTCTTGTTCATCTAGTCTGTGGTGGTTCACCAGTGTGGTCTTGTTCATCTGGTCTGTGGTGGTTCACCAGTGTGGTCTTGTTCATCTGGTCTGCGGTGGTTCACCAGTGTGGTCTTATTCATCTGGTCTGTGGTGGTTCACCAGTGTGGTCTTGTTCATGTGGTCTGTGGTGGTCCACCAGTGTGGTCTTGTTGATCTGGTCTGTGGTGGTTCACCAGTGTGGTCTTGTTGATCTGGTCTGTGGTGGTTCACCAGTGTGGTCTTGTTCATCTGGTCTGTGGTGGTTCACCAGTGTGGTCCTGTTGATCTGGTCTGTGGTGGTTCACCACTGTGGTCCTGTTGATCTGGTCTGTGGTGGTTCACCACTGTGGTCCTGTTGATCTGGTCTGTGGTGGTTCACCAGTGTGGTCTTGTTCATCTGGTCTGTGGTGGTTCACCAGTGTGGTCCTGTTGATCTGGTCTGTGGTGGTTCACCAGTGTGGTCTTGTTGATCTGGTCTATGGTGGTTCACCAGTGTGGTCCTGTTGATCTGGTCTGTGGTGGTTCACCAGTGTGGTCTTGTTGATCTGGTCTGTGGTGGTTCACCAGTGTGGTCCTGTTGATCTGGTCTGTGGTGGTTCACCACTGTGGTCCTGTTGATCTGGTCTGTGGTGGTTCACCACTGTGGTCCTGTTGATCTGGTCTGTGGTGGTTCACCAGTGTGGTCTTGTTCAACTGGTCTGTGGTGGTTCACCAGTGTGGTCCTGTTGATCTGGTCTGTGGTGGTTCACCAGTGTGGTCTTGTTGATCTGGTCTATGGTGGTTCACCAGTGTGGTCCTGTTGATCTGGTCTGTGGTGGTTCACCAGTGTGGTCTTGTTGATCTGGTCTGTGGTGGTTCACCAGTGTGGTCTTGTTGATCTGGTCTGTGGTGGTTCACCAGTGTGGTCCTGTTGATCTGGTCTGTGGTGGTTCACCACTGTGGTCCTGTTGATCTGGTCTGTGGTGGTTCACCAGTGTGGTCTTGTTCAACTGGTCTGTGGTGGTTCACCAGTGTGGTCCTGTTGATCTGGTCTGTGGTGGTTCACCAGTGTGGTCCTGTTGATCTGGTCTGTGGTGGTTCACCAGTGTGGTCCTGTTGATCTGGTCTGTGGTGGTTCACCAGTGTGGTCTTGTTGATCTGGTCTGTGGTGGTTCACCAGTGTGGTCCTGTTGATCTGGTCTGTGGTGGTTCACCAGTGTGGTCCTGTTGATCTGGTCTGTGGTGGTTCACCAGTGTGGTCTTGTTGATCTGGTCTGTGGTGGTTCACCAGTGTGGTCCTGTTGATCTGGTCTGTGGTGGTTCACCAGTGTGGTCTTGTTGATCTGGTCTGTGGTGGTTCACCAGTGTGGTCCTGTTGATCTGGTCTGTGGTGGTTCACCAGTGTGGTCTTGTTGATCTGGTCTGTGGTGGTTCACCAGTGTAGTCTTGTTTATCTGGTCTGTGGTGGTTCACCAGTGTGGTCCTGTTCATCTGGTCTGTGGTGGTTCACCAGTGTGGTCTTGTTGATCTGGTCTGTGGTGGTTCACCAGTGTGGTCTTGTTGATCTGGTCTGTGGTGGTTCACCAGTGTGGTCTTGTTGATCTGGTCTGTGGTGGTTCACCAGTGTGGTCCTCTTGATCTGGTCTGTGGTGGTTCACCAGTGTGGTCTTGTTCATCTGGTCTGTGGTGGTTCACCAGTGTGGTCTTGTTCATCTGGTTTGTGGTGGTTCACCAGTGTGGTCTTGTTCATCTGGTCTGTGGTGGTTCACCAGTGTGGTCTTGTTCATCTGGTCTGTGGTGGCTCGCTAATGTACGGTTCTTGACCAGTTCTGTGGTTTGTTTCAAGAATACAAAGACTTTATCCTACACCTACAATCAGGGTTTGATGCCACTTTTGGAACATTATATTTTAGATTCACCTCATGCACCTGTTCACCTAGCAGTAAATAGATACCTGGAGTTTAGGCAATTGCCGTGGGGTTGTGCCCTGGAGAAGATCAGTTGACGAAGAGGATCTTCAATTATTTTCACCAACGTGATAATGCAAACAATTACGCTGTTCATATATAAAGGCAGAGGCTGCAACCTCAAAATTTACCTGGTTTCTTCACCTTTCTAGGTTTGACTTTGTGGCTCTCATCGTTGCACTAAATCAAAATACAATTAACACAATCAAAACTCAAATTAAATTAAATTAAATCAAAACCTTCACTTATTTGGCTAAAACTAACCTAAAAACGGCGTCAGTAACTCTGATGGTTGGCTCCTCCTCCCAGGGCCCCACCAGGAGGGAAGGATTTTTGAGTCCCTCAGGATTGTCAGGGATGGCTGGGTCCCTGGTGGTGGTGTCGTCGTAGTCAAGCCGAGGCCCAGCCGTCCAGGTTCTCTGAGGCTGCAGCTGCTGGAACTGCTGATCGCCCTCCAGGAAACCCCTGGATTTACTCAACATATACAAGCCTTTCGACCGATGCGGATGGTAACGTGATAATGAAGAGGCGTTGGTGGCGTCGCTGGCGGCCGGGTGGGAGAAAGCTACCATGAATCTCCTGGAGTCGTGGAGGGTGTTGGAGTGAGGGAGAGGCCGGTGGTGAAGCTCCTCCTGGTGACGCACCCTAGACGCCCGGCCTGCAAGACAAGGGATAACACTGAATAATGAAGCACCTGGCAGGTGGATACACACTGTATTGGTGAATATTCCATCTCTATATCTGTCTTTCTCCATTGCGATCACTGACGAGGTGGGGGACTTGACTCCATAATGCATGGGTCTGGCCAGCCCTTGTGGAATTAAGAGTATAAATATTATCTGTGGCTAAAGTCTGGAGTCTGAAAATGATTGTTTGTTAATTCATTATGGAATCGAAGCTTCATTCCTCAACACGTCCTCGACTCAAGTCCATTCTATCCAGCGGTCGACCCCACAGACGCATTCACAAATTTTAACATGCTGTTCATTCAAAACGGGAATTTTCCCAGATATAAATTATTATTATAATATATTAGCATATTGTGCATGTATATAGGCATAGGTTACGTTAGGTGTTTAGGTTCTGTTGGTGAATATTTGTACTTGTAGTACGTGAGTAAAGCATTTATAGCGTTGTGGTTCGAACAAAATTCGTCAGTGAAACACTTGTTCCGGAAGTACTCAAAAGAAATCAGTTGTGAGCAGCCCGTCCTCCAAACAAAGATCCAAAAGTGATTCCATGCACCCGCCAAACCCCCTGTTTATGAATGAAAAGCGGTTTACACACGACTCACAACTGCTGACGTTCGAACATATCCGGAACAAGTGCCTCAGTGACGAATTTTGTTCGAACCACAACGCTGTAAATGGTTCACCCACGTACTACAAATACAAATAATCGCCAGCAGAACCTAAACACCTGACCTAACCTAACCTATGCCCATTTATACACAATATGCTAATATATTATAATATTAATTTATACTTGAGAAAATTCCCGTTTGAATGAACAGCTTGTTAAAATTTATGAATGCGTCTGTGGGGTTGACCGCTGAATGTAATGGACTTGAGTCGAGGATGGGTTGTTGTGAGAAGTGTGTAAACCGTTTTTCATTCAGAAACAGGGGTTTGGCGGGTGGACGGAATCACTCTAGGGTCTTTGTTTGGATGACGGCTGCATTCATATATGAATAAAATTCACCCGTGTTTTAAAGATGAAGTTTTGGTTCTGAAAATAATATATTTGATTAATTTGATTTATGACACATCAATTAATATTGAACATAGAGTGTTATACCAACTAATTCCCATATTTTTTTTAATTTAAATTGATGGCAGTTTATTTTCGCACACCAGTGAAATTCAAATAAAATTATTGAGTACAGAAAGAATTTAAGCAACACTGATCCCAGACACAACACACCAGACCATCACAACACACCAGACCACCACAACACACCAGACCACCACAACACACCAGACCACCACAACACACCAGACCACCACAACACACCAGACCACCACAACAGACCAGACTACCACAACACACCAGACCACCACAACAAACCAGACCACCACAACACACCAGACCACCACAACACACCAGACCACCACAACACACCAGACCACCACAACACCAGACCACCACAACACACCAGACCACCACAACACACCAGACCACCACAACACACCAGACCACCACAACACACCAGACCACCACAACACACCAGACTACCACAACACACCAGACCACCACAACACACCAGACCACCACAACACACCAGACCATCACAACACACCAGACAACCACAACACTCCAGACAAAACACAACATCTCGCTACTAGATATCTAATCACACCTAGATTGCTATCATAAATATTTTCATGACTATGATAACATGATCATTTTAACATATATTATCAAAATAAAATCGTAGCCCAACCGTGTGGGATGGACGATAGAGCGACGGTCTCGGTTCATGCAGGTCGGCATTCAATCCCCAAACTCCATGTGGATGGGCACCATTCCTTCCCCCCCCCCCTCCCCGGTCCCATTCCAAATCCTTATCCTGTTCCTTTCCAAGTGCTGTATATTCGTAACGGCTTGACTCTTTCCCCTTGGTAATTACCTCCTTCCCTCCTTTTCTCCTTATTGATCCGGATTAAGAACCGAAGGATGAAATGTTGTGTGGGAAAACGTGTCTAGCAGTCTGGTAGACAATGATTTACAGAAACGCTGCGCGTATTAGAGGCTAGGTATAGAACTTACTAGCTCCGTCCAGAAATCCAACATTCTGTTTGTAACTTATTTTGTACTTTTACCTGAATAAACATTATTATTACCATTACCATATATGGTAGACAATGATTTACAGATTTGGTAGACAATGGTTTACATATATATGGTAAACACTGGTTAACATTTATGGGAAACAATGATTTAGATATATGGTAAACAATAGTTTATATATATATATATATATATATATATATATATATATATATATATATATATATATATATATATATATATCTTCCAATAGCTGCCATAACTAGTATGCCTTAACCCACTACACCAAGTCAGACCCTTAAAAGAGATAGAGACTTCGAAGTATTTACCTCAAATATCTCCACCTCCCAAGGGCGCCAGATTAGTGAGGGGTTACTCAAGCATTTTTCATCAAGCCACTGTCAATGTGGGAGAACTCGTGTCTATGCTATAAGCACATACTTGCATGAACCACAAGAGAAGATTAACAATCTTTAGACAACACCCACCAGTGGGACTCGAACCCAGAAAGCACAACTATCTTCCAATAGCTGCCATAACTAGTATGCCTTAACTCACTACACCAAGTCAGACCCTTAAAAGAGATAGAGACTTCGAAGTATTTACCTCAAATATCTCCACCTCCCAAGGGCGCCAGATTAGTGAGGGGTTACTCAAGCATTTTTCATCAAGCCACTGTCAATGTGGGAGAACTCGTTAAGGCATACTAGTTATGGCAGCTATTGGAAAATAGTTGTGCTTTCTGGGTTCGAGTCCCACTGGTGGGTGTTGTCTAAAGATTGTTAATCTTCTCTTGTGGTTCATGCAAGTATGTGCTTATATATATATATATATATATATATATATATATATATATATATATATATATATATATTTATATGTATATATATATATATTTATATGTATATATATGTGTGTGTGTGTGTGTATCACGAAAATAAACACGTAATTAAAAATGTGACAGTGTCAGACCACGGAGGAAAATTGAAACAGGAATTTCCTTAAGTACTTTCGTATATTAATTCATCTTCAGAAGGAGACTCCTGCTGAAGATGTATTAGTATACGAAAGTACTTAAGGAAATTCCTGTTTCAATTTTCCTCCGTGGTCTGACACTCATATATATATATATATATATATATACCAAAAGTATGTTGACATTTATACACAGGTGCCTGATGTCAGACATCTACAGGAGCTGAAGGAGGCATTTGAGCAGAATTCTGTGTTGCGTTTCACTTACGAGATGGAGAAGGATGGGAAGCTGCCTTTTCTAGATGTAACAGTCATGGAAAGGAACGGAGGTTCCCACACTGCAGTCTACACTAAGGAAACAAACATAGGAATGTGCCTAAATGCCAACAGTGACTGCCCAGAAAGGTACAAGAGGAGTGTTGTTAACGCTTATGTCGACCGTGCTCTCAGCCACAGCTCAGGATGGAAGCAAGTCGATGAAGAACTCTGTAGGGTAAGGCAGGTCCCAGTCAACAACGGCTTCTCCAATGGTTTCGTTGAAGACATTATAAGAAGAAAGGTGAACCGCCATGCAACCTTTGAAGAGACAACTAACACAACACCTATACCTCCTATTAGACTATTTTACAGGAACTTCTTTTCCACAGCTCATAAAACGGAGGAAAGGGTCCTGAAAGATATTGTTAATAGAAACGTTATCCATACAGACAGAAATCAGAAGATACAACTGACGATTTACTATAAAACCAAAAAAACAGCCAACCTACTCATGAGAAACTCTCCAGACACAAAGCAGAACGCTTTAAAAGAGACCAACGTCGTCTATGCCTTCAAATGCCCACTTTGGGACTGTAAGCCCCAAAAAACTCAGTATATAGGCAGGACAACAACATCTCTCTCCAGGCGATTAACGATGCATAAGCAACAGGGCTCCATTAAGGAACATATAATCTCTTCCCACAACCAGACCATCACCAGAGAAATCTTAACAAAAAAACAAGGAAATCATAGATAGATACAGCGATAGCAGGCAGCTTGATATCTGCGAGGCACTACACATGAAGAAGTCAACACCAGCAATCAACAGCCAATTAATGCACAACTATATTTTACCCACTTCAATACTCCGCTCCAATATAGAAGCATCAAGAAATATGGGCCAATAGGCCATCTGCAGTTATTTCCATTCTTACCTTCAAATTACCCAATTACTATCCCATTAATACCCATTGTTTCGTGTTCTATCCTGTGTTGAAAGTTTTGTTCACCTCATCCAAAACTGTTGTAACATATCACCTCACCTAAAATGCGGGTATAAAATGAAAAATGAAAGCTGTTTAAATCATAGCATAGTAAGAACTCTGTTTAGTGTTTGCAGGTTATAGTTGTGTGTGTGTAAACTAAGTCTTTGAAAATGTAATAAGTTATTACGAAACGCGTTTAAGTGTCGCGTCAAACTAAAAATAAAAATGAGTTTTGGAGAATTGATTATTCAATAACCATCAACAGTGAAAAGAAACATAAGAAATATTGAGAAAATTCGTGTTAGAATTATTAATCTTACTTTTTCGGTCATATTTAATAATATATATATATATATATATATTCTTCTTCGAGGATGTGGGTCCCTGCAATTGCACCAGAGGTGGTACCCCCTAATATATATATATATATATATATATATATATATATATATATATATATATATATATATATATATAACTGAAAACTCACACCCCAGAAGTGACTCGAACCCATACTCCCAGGAGCAAAGCAACTGGTAACTACAGGGCGCCTTAATCCGCTTGACCATCACGACCGGACATAAGGAAGTGATAGCCTGAGCTATATGAACCACTTCCCCGCCGGCACCTGGATGGTTATCTTGGGCATAGCATTTTATCAAATCACCTCATTTTTTGGGGCAACACGTGAGGAACACAAATGCAAACAAGCCTGAATGGTCCCCAGGACTAGATACAACTGAAAACTCACACCCCAGAAGTGACTCGAACCCATACTCCCAGGAGCAAAGCAACTGGTAACTACAGGGCGCCTTAATCCGCTTGACCATCACGACCGGACATAAGGAAGTGATAGCCTGAGCTATATGAACCACTTGTACCTTGTACATAATGAAATGGGTAGCTTTATCATTTCTTAAGAAAAAAATTAGAGAAAATATATTAATTCAGGAAAACTTGGCTTATTAGGCAAATCGGGCCTTGCATAGTAGGCCAAAAAGTGAGTTCTGGCTACTAGGTACGACATATATATATATATATATATATATATATATATATATATATATATATATATATATATATATATATATATATATATTATTCTTTCCCGGCGGCGAATCGAATCACGGTGAATCCCAGTTTATATAATTTTGTCCCCATTGCTTCAGAGACACTTGGTGCCTGGGGTAAAATTGCTGCTAGCTTTTTGAAGGAGTTGGAGTCTAAGCTAATCGAAACAACTAGAGACCCTAGTGCTGCCAGTTTTCTTTTTCAGCGCCTTAGTGTGGCAATCCAGAGAGGAAATGCTCACTGCATCCATGGTTCCTGCCCGCCATCTGAGGAGCTATTGAACTTGTGATAAGCAGCCTTGTACCCTGCATGTAATCAATATTGTAACTTTTTTTATGTAATGACAGTTTCAAATAAAGTTAGATAAGTATACACACATACCAAAAGAATAGGGGTGGTAGGAGAAGTAAATATAAAAGTGATCAGTGAGGATCCACAAGGTCTTCTCTGAGTACTCTTTATTTTCTTCTCCGAGGCTATGGGTCCCTACACTTGCACCAGAGGTGGCACCCCTTCTTGGTATATATATATATATATATATATATATATATATATATATGGTAAACAATTGTTTACATATACGGTAAACAATGATTTAGATATATGGTAAACAATAGTTTTATATATATATATATATATATATATATATATATATATATATATTTACACATATATATATATATATATATATATATATATATATATATATATATATATATATATATATATATATATATATATACGGTATGCAATGGTTTACATATAAGGCAAACACTATTTTAAATATATGGGAAATGGTTTACTCATGTGATAAAACGGTAAGGATGTAGCGGAACCCGAAATCACTTAACCATGATTAAGATACATTACAAGTGTACATACATAAAGTAAATTTAATATATGTAATAAACACGCTGAAATAAAAGGCTCGGGTATACTGCGAAAATGATATAATAAAACAAGGGAGAATATATAACTTTAAAACAGGTTGAGCCCGAGGCTTGATCGCTGGCCTTAATGGTTGCGTGCTCAGCCGGGCAATGTTGGCCGGCGTTATTAAACAGGTTCGTGGCCCTGTGTTACCATGGGACAGTTGACCTTTCCACGGTGTTAGAGGCGCGTCTGGCACGGTGTTAGAGGCACGTCTGGCATGGTGTTAGAGGCACGTCTGGCATGGTGTTAGAGGCACGTCTGGCACGGTGTTAGAGGCACGTCTGGCACGGTGTTAGAGGCGCGTCTGGCACGGTGTTAGAGGCACGTCTGGCATGGTGTTAGAGGCACGTCTGGCATGGTGTTAGAGGCACGTCTGATACGGTGCTAGAGGCGCGTCTGGCATGGTGTTAGAGGCACGTCTGATACGGTGTTAGAGGCACGTCTGGCACGGTGTTAGAGGCGCGTCTGGCACGGTGTTAGAGGCACGTCTGGCACGGTGTTAGAGGCACGTCTGGCACGGTGTTAGAGGCACGTCTGGCACGGTGTTAGAGGCACGTCTGATACGGTGTTAGAGGCACGTCTGACACGGTGTTAGAGGCACGTCTGGCACGGTGTTAGAGGCACGTCTGGCACGGTGTTAGAGGCACGTCTGGCACGGTGTTAGAGGCACGTCTGGCACGGTGTTAGAGGCACGTCTGGCACGGTGTTAGAGGCGCGTCTGGCACGGTGTTAGAGGCGCGTCTGGCACGGTGTTAGAGGCGCGTCTGGCACGGTGTTAGAGGCACGTCTGGCACGGTGTTAGAGGCACGTCTGGCACGGTGTTAGAGGCACGTCTGGCACGGTGTTAGAGGCGCGTCTGGCACGGTGTTAGAGGCGCGTCTGGCACGGTGTTAGAGGCACGTCTGGCACGGTGTTAGAGGCACGTCTGGCACGGTGTTAGAGGCACGTCTGGCACGGTGTTAGAGGCACGTCTGGCATGGTGTTAGAGGCACGTCTGGCACGGTGTTAGAGGCACGTCTGGCACGGTGTTAGAGGCGCGTCTGGCACGGTGTTAGAGGCACGTCTGGCACGGTGTTAGAGGCACGTCTGGCACGGTGTTAGAGGCACGTCTGGCACGGTGTTAGAGGCACTAATGCCACGGTCCTAGAGGCACTTATGGAACAGTGTTAAGTCACTCCAGCCACGGTGTTAAGAGGCACTTCAGGAATGGTGTTAGAGACATTTCTGGCACTGTGGAAGAGGCACTCCGGCTCCGTCGTTACTCTGATACTCTTATACAACGTTTAAGATGTATTAAAATGAGTCTTGTTGTTTCAACTTGAGCCAAAACTACGCCTGTTTGTCTCGGTGCCGCCACACTCCCCAGGCTGGGAGACGGTGCTCTCCGTAGTAATACACATAATGAGGATCTGGGGAATGTTTATGATGTGTTGCTAATAAACAGTTTCAAAATTGAGGACCCATGCAGTACGTGATTCGTATTTACATGATTACAACCTACAGTAAAGTTACCAAGCTTAGTGCAAGAGACTTAGAATGAGTGGATTATCACGTTTTCTTTTCTTGAAGTTACTGGTGAGCATATAAGTTGTAAGACATTCCACACGCACAAGAACCAGAGTGTGTGTGAGTTTAAATGAAAATAATGAAAATATCTCATGTTCAACTGTGAGGTTCGCGTGTTATTATGTTCTTACCTAAGTTAATCTTTATCTTGTAAAGTGTGCCAGGTCTAAAGTGTGCTGTGACACAGTGAGCCACACTACCACTGTGTGTTGGAAATAATTTCCCACATATTATATTAAATTGAAATTTAATCCATAATAATAAAATATAACCTAAGAGGATACATAGATTTAGCGAATTGAATGCCCCAGTGTAGGGAATTCAAGTACCTTTGTTTCAGTCTATAAGGCCAATTATTAAATATTAATAATTGATCTGAGCTCTCTGAGGACTTGTCGTCTGATATAATCGCGATTTCATTTAATACATAATATGAAAAACTGACGTAATTCTGATGTTTATTTAGGTCATCTAGTCTCACCAGACGACGTCTTACCAGACGACGTCACACGCTCGTCTCACCTCACAACGTACAACGTCTCACGCTCGTCTCACCTGACGACGAGCCAAATAAGAGACTGGAATGCGTTTCTGTCAAGTCTCGCACCCAAATAGGATTGAGGAAAATAGTCTACACTCTGTAAACTTGTTATATGTAATAGTCTGATTTTCTCGTTAATCAATATGTAGAAACAACCGTCATATAATTATAATTCTTCATTACGTCATTAATACCAGGTGAGTTTGTACAAGCGTCCCACATATTGTATGACTACGACCCACATATAGTACTACTACGCCACACATATTGTTCGTCTACGCCACACATATTGTTCGTCTACGCCCCACATATTGTACGACTACGTCCCACATATTTTACGACTACGCCCCACATATTGTACGACTACGCCCCACATATTGTATGACTACGACCCACATATTGTACGACTACGCCTCACATATTGTTCGTCTACGTCCCACATATTGTACGACTACGCCCCACATATTGTACGACTACACCCCACATATTGTACGACTACGCCCCACATATTGTACGACTACGCCCCACATATTGTACGACTACGACCCACATATTGTACGTCTAAGTCCCACATATTGTACGACTACGCCCCACATATTGTTCGACTACGCCCCACATATTGTAGACTACGCCCCACATATTGTAGACTACGTCCCACATTGTAGACTACGTCCCACATTGTAGACTACGTCCCACATATTGTAGACTACGTCCCACATATTGTACGACTACGCCCCACATATTGTACGACTACGCCCCACCTAGTGGATGAGGGCCATTTAGATGTCCATGTTGGACCTGCCTTGACTCGACCCACAACTCATAACAATAAATAACCTCAGGTGTTCCCAGTATCTATAATTATCAGGCCTACATAATATAATCAGGCACGTTAATCAGGCATATGGGCCGGTTATTGCAATGATAAATCAAACAAATACATGAGTTGCATTCATGAATATCATTATTGGGAATTGAAGATATTGGGAATTAATGATAAAAATATCGACAGGCTCGGAGGTATGTTAACTAGGTCAAAGATGAGGAGCTCTGTTGATCCATAACTGCCTTGTTCAACGAAGGACCAACCACAAAGTTTTGCTGTTGAAGAACTCATCTGAACAGCTAAGGCTAACAGGTGTATTTTCTAACTCCGATTCAGACAAAGTAGGAAAGTTAATCAATGTAATTAATTATTTGAGTACGCCATAACGTTTAACTTTAATTAATAATTACCACTCCTGAATCTAACTAACAACGCCCCCCCCCCTCGGGTGGGAAAATTACCTAGATTATACAGTCCGCTATAATGTAATCCATAATAATTATATATACCGTCCACTTGATCTTAAATCAAATAAATAGTTAAGTTAGCCACATAATCACTCACTGTGGCGGTGGTGGACCACACTACCACTGTGGTGGAGATGGACCACACTACCACTGTGGTGGTGGTGGACCACACTACCACTGTGGTGGAGATGGACCACACTACCACTGTGGTGGTGGTGGACCACACTACCACTGTGGTGGTGGTGGACCACACTACCACTGTGGTGGTGGTGGACCACACTACCACTGTGGTGGTGGTGGTGGACCACACTACCACTGTGGTGGTGGTGGACCACACTACCACTGTGGTGGTGGTGGACCACACCACCACTGTGGTGGTGGTGGTGGTGGACCACACTACCACTGTGGTGGTGGTGGTGGACCACACTACCACTGTGGTGGTGGTGGTGGACCACACTACCACTGTGGTGGTGGTGGACCACACTACCACTGTGGTGGTGGTGGACCACACTACCACTGTGGTGGTGGTGGTGGACCACACTACCACTGTGGTGGTGGTGGACCACACTACCACTGTGGTGGTGGTGGACCACACTACCACTGTGGAGGTGGTGGACCACACTACCACTGTGGTGGTGGTGGACCACACTACCACTGTGGTAGTGGTGGACCACACTACCACTGTGGTGGTGGTGGACCACACTACCACTGTGGTGGTGATGGACCACACTAACACTGTGGTGGTGGTGGACCACACTAACACTGTGGTGGTGGTGGACCACACTACCACTGTGGTGGTGATGGACCACACTACCACTGTGGTGGTGATGGACCACACTACCACTGTGGCGGTGGTGGACCACACTATCACTGTGGTGGTGGTGGACCACACTACCACTGTGGTGGTGGACCACACTACCACTGTGGTGGTGGACCACACTATCACTGTGGTGGAGATGGACCACACTATCACTGTGGCGGTGGTGGACCACACTACCACTGTGGTGGTGGTGGACCACACTACCACTGTGGTGGTGGTGGACCACACTACCACTGTGGTGGTGGTGGACCAACACTACCACTGTGGTGGTGGTGGACCAACACTACCACTGTGGTGGTGGTGGACCACACTACGACTGTGGTGGTGGTGGTGGACCACACTACCACTGTGGCGGTGGTGGACCACACTACCACTGTGGTGGTGGTGGACCAACACTACCACTGTGGTGGTGGTGGACCACACTATGACTGTGGTGGTGGTGGACCACACTACCACTGTGGTGGTGGTGGACCACACTATCACTGTGGTGGTGGTGGACCACACTACCACTGTGGTGGTGGTGGACCACACTACCACTGTGGTGGTGGACCACACTACCACTGTGGTGGTGGTGGTGGACCACACTACCACTGTGGTGGTGGTGGACCACACTACCACTGTGGTGGTGGTGGACCACACTACCAATGTGGTGGTGGTGGACCACACTACCACTGTGGTGGTGGTGGACCACACTACCACTGTGGTGGTGGTGGACCACACTACCACTGTGGTGGTGGTGGACCACACTACCACTGTGGTGGTGGTGGACCACACTACCACTGTGGTGGTGGTGGTGGACCACACTACCACTGTGGTGGTGGTGGACCACACTACCACTGTGGTGGTGGTGGTGGACCACACTACCACTGTAGTGGTGGTGGACCACACTACCACTGTGGTGGTGGTGGACCACACTACCACTGTGGTGGTGGTGGACCACACTACCACTGTGGTGGTGGTGGTGGACCACACTACCACTGTGGTGGTGGTGGACCACACTACCACTGTGGTGGTGATGGACCACACTACCACTGTGGTGGTGATGGACCACACTATCACTGTGGTGGTGGTGGACCACACTACCACTGTGGCGGTGGTGGACCACACTATCACTGTGGTGGTGGTGGACCACACTACCACTGTGGTGGTGGACCACACTACCACTGTGGTGGTGGACCACAGTATCACTGTGGTGGAGATGGACCACACTATCACTGTGGCGGTGGTGGACCACACTACCACTGTGGTGGAGATGGACCACACTACCACTGTGGTGGTGGTGGACCACACTACCACTGTGGCGGTGGTGGACCAACACTACCACTGTGGTGGTGGTGGACCAACACTACCACTGTGGTGGTGGTGGACCACACTACGACTGTGGTGGTGGTGGTGGACCACACTACCACTGTGGCGGTGGTGGACCAACACTACCACTGTGGTGGTGGTGGACCACACTACGACTGTGGTGGTGGTGGTGGACCACACTACCACTGTGGCGGTGGTGGACCACACTACCACTGTGGTGGTGGTGGACCAACACTACGACTGTGGTGGTGGTGGTGGACCACACTACCACTGTGGCGGTGGTGGACCACACTACCACTGTGGTGGTGGTGGACCAACACTACCACTGTGGTGGTGGTGGACCACACTATCACTGTGGTGGTGGTGGTGGACCACACTACCACTGTGGTGGTGGTGGACCACACTACAACTGTGGTGGTGGTGGACCACACTATCACTGTGGTGGTGGTGGACCACACTACCACTGTGGTGGTGGTGGACCACACTACCACTGTGGTGGTGGACCACACTACCACTGTGGTGGTGGTGGACCACACTACCACTGTGGTTGGTGGTGGACCACACTACCACTGTGGTGGTGGTGGTGGACCACACTACCACTGTGGTGTTGGTGGTGGTGGACCACACTACCACTGTGGAGGTGGTGGACCACACTACCACTGTGGCGGTGGTGGACCACACTACCACTGTGGTGGTGGTGGACCAACACTACCACTGTGGTGGTGGTGGACCACACTACCACTGTGGTGGTGGAGGACCACACTACCACTGTGGTGGTGGTGGACCACACTACCACTGTGGTGGTGGTGGTGGTGGTGGACCACACTACCACTGTGGTGGTGGTGGTGGTGGACCACACAACCACTGTGGTGGTGGTGGACCCACACTACCACTGTCACAGTGGTGGACCCACACTACCACTGTCACAGTGGTGGACCACACTACCACTGTCACAGTGGTGGACCCACACTACCACTGTGACAGTGGTGGACCACACTACCACTGTGGTGGTGGTGGACCCACACTACCACTGTCACAGTGGTGGACCCACACTACCACTGTGACAGTGGTGGACCACACTACCACTGTGACAGTGGTGGACCACACTACAACTGTGACAGTGGTGGACCACACTACCACTGTGGTGGTGGTGGACCACACTACCACTGTCACAGTGGTGGACCACACTACCACTGTGGTGGTGGTGGACCACACTACCACTGTGGCGGTGGTGGACCACACTACCACTGTGACAGTGGTGGACCACACTACCACTGTGGTGGTGGTGGACCACACTACCACTGTGGTGGTGGACCACACTACCACTGTGACAGTGGTGAACCACACTACCACTGTGACAGTGGTGGACCACAGTACCACTGTGACAGTGGTGGACCACACTACCACTGTGGTGGTGGTGGACCACACTACCACTGTGGCGGTGGTGGACCACACTACCACTGTGGTGGTGGTGGACCACACTACCACTGTGGTGGTGGACCACACTACCACTGTGACAGTGGTGAACCACACTACCACTGTGACAGTGGTGGACCACAGTACCACTGTGACAGTGGTGGACCACACTACCACTGTGGTGGTGGTGGACCACACTACCACTGTGGCGGTGGTGGACCACACTATCACTGTGGTGGTGGTGGACCACACTATCACTGTGGTGGTGGTGGACCACACTACCACTGTGGTGGTGGTGGTGGTGGACCACACTACCACTGTGACAGTGGTGGACCACACTACCACTGTGACAGTGGTGGACCACACTACCACTGTGACAGTGGTGGACCACACTACCACTGTGACAGTGGTGGACCCACACTACCACTGTGACAGTGGTGGACCACACTACCACTGTGACAGTGGTGGACCACACTATCACTGTGGGGGTGGTGGACCACACTACCACTGTGACAGTGGTGGACCACACTACCACTCTGCCAGTGGTGGACCACACTACCACTGTCACAGTGGTGGACCACACTACCACTGTCACAGTGGTGGACCACATTACCACTGTCACAGTGGTGGACCACACTACCACTCTGCCAGTGGTGGACCACACTACCACTGTGACAGTGGTGGACCACACTACCACTGTCACAGTGGTGGACCACACTACCACTGTCACAGTGGTGGACCACACTACCACTCTGCCAGTGGTGGACCACACTACCACTCTGCCAGTGGTGGACCACACTACCACTCTGCCAGTGGTGGACCACACTACCACTGTGCCAGTGGTGGACCACACTACCACTCTGCCAGTGGTGGACCACACTACCACTCTGCCAGTGGTAGCCTGGACTATACACCTACGAGCACTCACCTATATGTGCTTCCATGGTTGAGTGCCTGACTTTCGCCCATCTGTAGTTCAGTACAATGACTTTAACTCATAATTACACCTATACACGACATGAGTGTGAGGTGTATGGGGCAGCCTGAGAGGTATATTACACAGCCTCGGCACCTTTATTAAAGTTTTTCTTTATAAATTAGGACATAAATAAACTGAAGAAGTTCCTTCAGGCACTTCTGTGAACTGTAGGTGGGTGTTGCCTGAGCACTGTAGGTGGGTGTTGCCTGTGTGCTGTAGGTGGGTGTAAACTGAAGAAGTTCCTTCAGGCACTTCTGTGAACTGTAGGTGGGTGTTGCCTGTGCACTGTAGGTGGGTGTTGCCTGTGCACTGTAGGTGGGTGTTGCCTGTGCACTGTAGGTGGGTGTTGCCTGTGTGCTGTAGGTGAGTGTTGCCTGTGTGCTGTAGGTGGGTGTTGCCTGTGCACTGTAGGTGAGTATTGCCTGTGCACGGTGGGTGTTGTCTGTGCACTGTAGGTGAGCGTTGCCTGTGCACTGTAGGTGTTGCCTGTGCACTGTAGGTGAACGTTGCCTGTGCACTGTAGGTGAGTGCTCCCTGTGCACTGTAGGTGAGTGTTGCCTGTGCACTGTAGGTGAGTGTTGCCTGTGCTCTGTAGGTTGATGTTTTCTGTGCACTGTAGGTGGGTGTTGCCTGTGCACTGTAGGTGGGTGTTGCCTGTGCACTGTAGGTGAGCGTTGCCTGTGCACTGTAGGTGGGTGTTGCCTGTGCACTGTAGGTTGGTGTTGCCTGTGCACTGTAGGTGAGTGCTCCCTGTGCACTGCAGGTGAGTGCTCCCTGTGCACTGTAGGTGAGCGTTGCCTGTGCACTGTAAGTGGGTGTTGCCTGTGCACTGTAGGTGAGCGTTGCCTGTGCACTGTAGGTTGGTGTTGCCTGTGCACTGTAGGTTGGTGTTGTCTGTGCACTGTAGGTGGGTGTTGCCTGTGCACTGTAGGTGAGCGTTTCCTGTGCACTGTAGGTGAGCGTTGCCTGTGCACTGTAGGTGAGCGTTGCCCGTGCACTGTAGGTGAGCGTTGCCTGTGCACTGTAGGTGAGCGTTGCCTGTGCACTGTAGGTGGGTGTTGCCTGTGCACTGTGAGTGTTGCCTGTGCACTGTAGGTGAGCGTTGCCTGTGCACTGTGAGTGTTGCCTGTGCACTGTAGGTGAGCGTTGCCTGTGCACTGTAGGTGAGCGTTGCCTGTGCACTGTAGGTGAGTGTTGCCTGTGCACTGTAGGTGAGTGTTGCCTGTGCACTGTGAGTGTTGGCTGTGCACTGTAGGTGAGCGTTGCTTGGGAGGTAGAAGAGGTAAGAGTTGCCTGAGCAGTATAGTTGATGAAGGCTGCTTGTGCCGTTCAGGAGGCGAATGTTGCATGAGCGATGTAGGTGTGAGAACTGCATGAGCAGTGAGAGTTGCATGAGCAGCATAGGTGGTAACGGCTGCATGTGCAGTAGATTAGGTGAGTGCTGCCTAAGCGGTGGTCCAAAAAGTGACGTTCGTCTTACAACACGAACCAGAAAGAAGAGAAAAGTGCCAGAAAACAGTAATTAACTGGAAACCGGAATTAGCGAGAGGCACCTGAAGAAAAACAGAAGACAAAGCCTTGAGAAAATTTAGAAGCAGATAAATCCAGCTGAAGAAAACTGTAAGAAGAATAAAATGACCGAACACGGAAATGGAGGAATGAAAGGCGAGATAAGAGAAGACCAAGACGCAGAGAGAGGCTGCGACGGTTACCCGGGCAACGTCAAGAAGAGCAGAGGGGTTGGTGGGGACATCTGGAGCGACCCGTGAGGAACTTCAGGGCAACCTGCTCTCGCACAAGACAGCACATATATAATATATTGCTTATAGTCACTACTTCGCTTATAACTATGTATATATATGACATATTCTAAATCATATTTTTTTCAAGGCACTAACTTTTTCTCTCAGTTTTATTAAACTATAGAGATTTTATGCAAAATTTTAATATATCCTGAGTTACTTTACAATTTATTTAAATATTTTAGTTTTGTTTTATTATTTTTATAAAACTGTAATATCAATATAGATATAGGTTCAGTACTAATTGTAATTTCCTAACATACTAAGAAGGTTAGGTTAGATTGTGGTTTTTCTATTCAACTTTTCAAGGTAAACTCAAATATTCTCAGTAAATTTGTATGTCACATAGGCATTTATTCATAAGCAAGATATTGACTATAAGCAAGTGCGAGAACGGGTTACATAACTATATGTCAGGTCAAGTGACGATGTAAACATCTGGAGAGAGAGAGAGAGAGAGAGAGAGAGAGAGAGAGAGAGAGAGAGAGAGAGAGAGAGAGAGAGAGAGGCAAGGATTTACCGAGTCCAGCAGATTATATGTACATAATAAGGTAATACGGAGTAGCGAATTGAAGTATGTTAGCATGAGAGTTTCAGCCCCACCATGACATAACCATGTAACATTATAACTATGTAGGTATGGCAGGGGAAGAAAATCAACGTCTTACTTAACGAGGAATGTTCGTTATTTTGATAACGCAAAGATTTCGAATGCAGATATTTTGGTGTGACTTAATAAATAATTATATGCTAGATTCCCTTAAAAATAACACAACTCCTACCATCTATGATTTTCTTATCATTCGAATATTAACCGATGTAGCCACTAGAATATTCATTCTAGATTAAAGAAAGGAACAATTTTATATACTTTAATGTTTTATTTATAAACTTTAGGTATTTGGCTTTGGCCTAGTGAAGAACAGGGATCACATTCTTAGTAAGAACATTGCCTATTGTATTCAGAACATTGCCTTGCTGATGTGTTCTTCAGGTAATGAGTTTGGGGATAAAAACAAACTAGATCTTCCTTCTCTGTCGCCTGAAGCTGTTTGCCTCTTGGTCTTTATGTAGTGCGCCGGTGTTATCTTTCAGAAAGTGTTATCCTTAATACTTTGTATTTACAGCGTTAAATTTGAGTAATCTCTCTCTGACCAATGATATCGCGCTTTCAGGTCTTCCTTTTGTTTCTCGGACTCTTCTTCTCCTCTAACCCTCCTCGTTAGACTTGCATCATTCGCAAATAGGGATATGATGGTTATCTTGAGGTTATCTTGAGATGATTTCGAGGCTTTAGTGTCCCCGCGGCCCGGTCCTCGACCAGGCCTCCACCCCCAGGAAGCAGCCCGTGACAGCTGACTAACTCCCAGGTACCTATTCACTGCTAGGTAACAGGGGCATAGGGTGAAAGAAACTCTGCCCATTGTTTCTCGTCGGCGCCTGGGATCGAACCCAGGACCACAGAATCACAAGTCCCGCGTGCTGTCCGCTCGGCCGACCGGCTCCCATCAATGGTTGCCATTTCCTTGCAAGGTATGTTATAACAATCAGGTACAGATTAGGTCTTGTTACCGAATCTTCCCTCTTTCGTATCAATCATTTTTCACATTTCTGTTGTACTCATTCATGTGCAGTGCTTCGTGGCAGAGCACTGGAATGGGAGTTCTCATGGCTTCTGCTGCCTATTACAGGATCTTTGGTGATCTAGCCTCCGACCCCCGTACCCTGAGTCCTGTCTGGTTCCTCGGGTACCACCTCACCCTCCACAGCCATCACCTCACTATTCCGCTCACGCTCTTACTAATCTGATCCTGTTACTTCAAATCCTCCGAGTGCGGTCACCTGAAAAAAAATTTCCCTCCAATTTTTGTGTAGTTTTCTCATATACTTCCTTATCGTTAGATGGGATTTTCTGTCTCTTTTTTCGTTGATTATTCATTCACCATTACTCTGCAGACGACGACTCACAATAACGTGGCTGAAGATTTGATGACTGAAAGACTAACCACATATCAGAAGATGAAGAGACGACGACGTTTCGGTCCGTCTAGGATAATCATTAAGTCGATTGTGCAGATTATAAGGCTCATTATCACAATCGACTTGATAACGGTCCAGGACGGACCGAAACGTGGTCGTCTCTTCATCTTCTGGTGTGAGGTTTGGTCACCATCATTTACTCGCATTTGTCTTTTAATGCTGAAGTGCTGAAATAAAGTTATTCGTTTGCATGCTGCTTCTCTTCTTATTCCTACACGCTCGTTCACTCTTTCCAGTATCGTTGTAACTATTTTCCTGTGTTCTCATAATACATTTATTCTATCCGCTTGCTCTTCCATTTTAGGCAATAGGCATCGCCTGTTGAACCATTGACTAATGTGGTCTCATCTCTGGTGGGCAAATGAAGTATTAATTTACTTTATGCTACCTTACAACTTTTACACTACAATGGGTTATTTACTGAAGGGGTTTTTCTCTTTGCGTTCCCATTTGCATGGTGTTTCTTCAGGAACTCCCAGACTTTCCGGTAATCTCCTTGGCAGTATCATCGTCTCCCATCCTCTCTCCTCTTTATTTGTTCTTGCTAACATCAAGTGTAGAATTGTAGCATGCAATTGTTCCTCGTCTCAAGGGAAATAGTTCCAATTCCGTATTATCGATGACTGTCTCATTTTGTTAAAATATTTTTGGGCCAATCTTGGGAGGTATCTTGAGGTTATCTTGAGATGATTTCGGGGCTTTAGTGTCCCCGCGGCCCGGTCCCTGACCAGGCCTCCACCCCTAAGAAGCAACCCGTGACAGCTGACTAACACCCAGGTACCTATTTTACTGCTAGATAACAGTGGCATAGGGTGAA
>WNGS01005451.1:77701-91096 GCA_020271785.1 Procambarus virginalis | reverse complement strand
CGCAAGAGGCTTTAGGCGTAGACAATTAATTTCAGGCAGCTTTAATGTCTTAGGCTTTAACGGGTTCCTAAAGATTAATGCGTTAAATCTTCGTTAAGGAGCTGGAACAAAGGCCGGACTGTATAATGGGGGACATAGTGAAGCTAACCCAGCCCAAGACAAGCCCAAGACAAGCCCAAGACAAGCCCAAGACAAGCCCAAGACAAGCCCTCTGCAGGCAGGCCTACTCTTCATTGTGCCAAGCCCCGGTTAAGGAGATGAACCAAGCCAGTCAGATCATGTTAAGCGCCAGGTGAGGAGGTGTACCAAGACAGGCATGTAACACACAGCTACGGCAAGACATACGCTCCTCCGCCTCCCGCAGGTGGCGCCGACGGTGGAGGAGCTTGGTGGGTAGTAGTGAGGGTGAGGCGCGGCCCTGATGTGTGTGTGGTGACCTAGACGGTGAGGCGCGGCCCTGGTGTGTGTGTGGTGACCTAGACGGTGAGGCGCGGCCCTGGTGTGTGTGTGTGGTGACCTAGACGGTGAGGCGCGGCCCTGGTGTGTGTGTGTGCTGACCTAGACGGTGAGGCGCGGCCCTGGCGTGTGTGTGTGCTGACCTAGACGGTGAGGCGCGGCCCTGGTGTGTGTGTGTGCTGACCTAGACGGTGAGGCGCGGCCCTGGTGTGTGTGTGTGGTGACCTAGACGGTGAGGCGCGGCCCTGGTGTATGTGTGGTGACCTAGACGGTGAGGCGCGGCCCTGGTGTATGTGTGTGGTGGCCTAGACGGTGAGGCGCGGCCCTGGTGTATGTGTGTGGTGGCCTAGACGGTGAGGCGCGGCCCTGGTGTATGTGTGTGGTGGCCTAGACGGTGAGGCGCGGCCCTGGTGTATGTGTGTGGTGGCCTAGACGGTGAGGCGCGGCCCTGGCGTGTGTTTGCTGACCTAGACGGTGAGGCACGGCCCTGGTGTATGTGTGTGGTGGCCTAGACGGTGAGGCGCGGCCCTGGCGTGTGTTTGCTGACCTAGACGGTGAGGCGCGGCCCTGGTGTATGTGTGTGGTGACCTAGACGGTGAGGCACGGCCCTGGTGTGTGTGTGGTGACCTAGACGGTGAGGCGCGGCCCTGGCGTGTGTGTGGTGGCCTAGACGGTGAGGCGCGGCCATGGTGTGTGTGTGGTGGCCTAGACGGTGAGGCGCGGCCCTGGCGTGTGTGTGGTGGCCTAGACGGTGAGGCGCGGCCCTGGTGTATGTGTGTGGTGGCCTAGACGGTGAGGCGCGGCCCTGGCGTGTGTGTGGTGGCCTAGACGGTGAGGCGCGGCCCTGGTGTGTGTGTGGTGGCCTAGACGGTGAGGCGCGGCCCTGGTGTGTGTGTGTGCTGACCTAGACGGTGAGGCGCGGCCCTGGCGTGTGTGTGTGGTGACCTAGACGGTGAGGCGCGGCCCTGGTGTGTGTGTGTGCTGACCTAGACGGTGAGGCGCGGCCCTGGCGTGTGTGTGTGCTGACCTAGACGGTGAGGCGCGGCCCTGGCGTGTGTGTGTGGTGACCTAGACGGTGAGGCGCGGCCCTGGCGTGTGTGTGTGCTGACCTAGACGGTGAGGCGCGGCCCTGGCGTGTGTGTGTGGTGACCTAGACGGTGAGGCGCGGCCATGGCGTGTGTGTGGTGACCTAGACGGTGAGGCGCGGCCCTGGCGTGTGTGCGGTGACCTAGACGGTGAGGCGCGGCCATGGCGTGTGTGTGGTGACCTAGACGGTGAGGCGCGGCCATGGCTCGCCTCTTAGGCTCTGCCTGTTGTAATTATTGGTAGCTTAATGTCTCATTACCCTCATTTTGTGCTTGTATTTAGTTTATTAAACTCAATGTTGAGTTTACTTCAAGACTGCCAGTCTACCGGAGACCTCTACTCACCACTCGTGTGGCGTGGTAGTGACCTGTGTAGCACAGTGCGCTTCTTATTAAATTTATTAAACAATTTAAGTTCCGAAGGACTACCAGGTTAATAATAATAACTTTAGCGTGTCAAGTTTCGTAAAGTCGTAAACTCTTTTATATTGATTCGCCGTCATTGAGGAAAGATGTACAGGTTTCGTAAGTGGAGGCGTAAATGCTTTATGAAATCTTGGCCGGGGCAGGGCGAGACATGTGGCCATGTTTTCTTACACCTGATGCCTTTGTTTACCAAGCTGTAAATAGGTAGCCTGGAGTGTGGTGTGGTGTAGTGGAGTGTATCCTGGAGGTCAGTCCATAGTTTGGGGAACCTCCTCCATAAACCTACGAGGCTTCCTCTCTCACACACAATATTATATATTATATACTAGCTGTACCCGGCCACGTGTTGCTGTGCTCAGCAACGTTGCTGGGACACAGTAACCTTCCCCTCTCTCCCAATTCTCCCCTTCCACCGTCCCCTCGTCCTCCCCACCATCCCTCACTCCCGTGTCCCCTTGTCCTCCCCACCATTCTCCATTCCCCTGTCCCCAAGTCCCCACCATCCCCAACTCCCCCATTCCCTCATCCTCCCCTATTTCCCCCTCCCACGTCCCCTCGTCCTCCCCACCATTCCCCACTCCCTCATCTGATGCATTTCCCAAATGATCTGATGATCCCATCAGAAAATTGGGAACATTAAATGATCTGATGTTCCCATCACTGAAATATAAGAAAAACAATGACAAAATTAAAAGAACAAATAAAAAATAAACTATACTCACGAAATGAACGGTATGGTAAACAACACAGCTCAATTCCAATGCACTGTCACACAAAATAATTAAATCAAAATGAAAATAAAACGAAATCTATGAAAATTCAATTTATCAATGCAAACGGAAACATTGAAATGGAATCGTAACATACTTAGTATAGTGTTTGTTGCTATTACTTGTAACAGATGGTGCTGCTTTTCAGAAGAAACATATTTTTACCTGTCACAGGTGTGGCATCCATATAGTAGGTATATAAAAACATGCGCGTATTCGAATGGAACGTTGTGTCAAAATTTCAAAGCAATCGGTGAAGAACTTTCGGAGATTACAGCGTGTGTTGCTCTTACGACCAGCAGATAGCGCTGTTTTTGTTTCAAGCATGTTTTTTCCTGTCACAGGTGAGGCATGTATATAGTAGGTATATAAAAACATGCGCCTATTCAAATGCAACGTGTGTCAAAATTTCAAAGCAATTGGTAAAGAGGTTTCAAAGATTTCCCACACATGAAAAAAACATGAAAAACACAGTTTTTTTAAGCATGTTTTTTTCGCGGAACGTTGTGTGAAAATTTCAAAGCAATAGGTGAAGAACTTTCGGAGATTAGCGATTATGGACAAACGAACATTTGCAAATTTATTTATATAGATACGCACCCCGGGCACCGTGTACCACCCTGGGCACCGTGTACCACCCTGGGCACCGTGTACCACCCTGGGCACCGTGTACCACCCTGGGCACCGTGTACCACCCTGGGCACCGTGTACCACCCTGGGCACCGTGTACCACCCTGGGCACCGTGTACCACCCTGGGCACCGTGTACCACCCCGGGCACCGTGTACCACCCCGGGCACCGTGTACCACCCTGGGCACCGTGTACCACCCTGGGGTGGCGTAGACAGCCCTGGGCACTTCACCAGTACTCACACAGTTGTGCTTGCGGGGTTGAGTTCTGGCTCTTTGGGCCCGCCTCTCAACTGTCAATCAACTTTTTTCACACACATCCCCCAGGAAGCAGCCCGTGGCAGCTGTCTAACTCCCAGGTACCTATTTACTGCTAAGTGAACAGGAGCATCAGGGTGAAAAAAATTCTGCCCATTTATTTCCGCCTCCTCCGGGGATCGTTCCCCGGACCCTAGGACTACGAATCCCGAGCGCTGTCAACTCAGCCGTCAGGGGGTCGTCATATAGAGGGCAGGGTGTATGAGAGGAGACGAGGAGGAGGAGCCAGAGGAGGGAGCCAGGAGCCAGCAGGAAGGAGAGGTAGTCTCCGGAGGTGTTGGAGGCTCACAAGTACACTCAGCTGACGGCAGTGGAGGACGGCGGTCACGTGACTCAAACTTTACAACAATGTTCCACTTGTGGAATTTGTTGACCAGTTTAAATACTTGGGAAATGTGGGTGACGGAGGTGGAATGTCTTCAAGTTCAGAGTCGAGTGAATCAAAGAGGAATGGGAGCAGTGCAATGATGGCTGGGGATGGGAGGAACTGAGGGGGGGGCGGGACGGTGGGGTCCCGGCCACTAGAGGGCTGCCACCCGTGACCCGTGACCCGTGACCCGTCCCTCATACATGACTCTAAACACCTGTAAGACATCACCCAGAACAAGCCACACTTAAGGCAAGAGAGGTGGGCACTAACCATCACCAGATGGACGTCTTCACTGCCACGGGGTCACGTGTCCGAGTAGTGCCATCTCTGGGGTCACACACACACCAGGTGCCAGCCTCCATACTGCACACACACACCACACCAGTCACCAGGACCACTACTGAGCCCAGAGTAGTGACCTCGCTTGAATACTGACCAATAAAAACTTCCTTTGAGAGACAATCCCACACAGCCGGAAGCAACACGTCCCGGCCACTGTAGCCAAGCTGTAATTCCCTAAAAGTAAAACAAACTTACAAATACATCAATATTTTAATTTGGTCTGTGTCGCCATACGAGGAGTGGGATCACTGGGACGAACATGGCAGAAAATGACTATAATCCAGGTGCTACGGGTGTGGAGCGGCGTGTGCAGGGGGAAGACTGTTGCTCAAGTGGTGAGCAGTGCCACGAGCGAGGCACTGTGTCACTGCTCTTGTGCTCTGTGAACACCACCTGGCTGATGACCTCACTTCAGCCCCACAAAACTACAACTGCTCGTCCCTCACACAGTGCCAAGCCGCCTCTCACTTAGTCATCACCTCACTAACATGCAGCATCCTCCTAAAACATATTAGCTTAGCTACATATTTCTTTCAGAGAATAGTTTCAAGATTTCTTATGACCTCCGCCTTGACCTAGCCACAAGTCACACTTCCTTTTGGCACATCTTTACCTATTTGAGCATGTCGATAGGTTGAGCTTCAGTTCCTGGGTCACCTTCAATTATCTGGATCAATTGGTCCAAGATATTGGATTTTATGGAATCTGTATGTTCCTTTATATATGAGGTAGACGATGAGTGAGAGGAGAGCAGGTGGTGGCCGGGAGGAAGCCTGCGGACGGCACCCACAACAACAGCTAACAATACACTGTTAACTAAGAGAAGCAACAATCACCAGGAGTATTGTAGGCGTGATGGTGCGTGTGTGTGCACGGCTGCCCTCACCGAGTACTGACAGTCACCCATAATTGTCACTCGCAAATGTAGTCTGTTAAATCATTTCTAAAAATGATTTGTGTTGTGAAGGTGCAGACTGCGCCGTGTTCTCGTGCACTCTAGTTTATACGTGTGGCTCCGAGTTGTCAATACTGCAATGTGTGAGCCTCGCCCCGTCGAGGGTGGAGGCCTCAGGAACTGCAGGACCTGAGGAACATGACTCTCCCAGTGTGGGGAGAAGGCGAAGTTTAACAGTGGAGCCCAACAGGTTCTACCACTCCAGCAGCTAATTCAGCGTGTAATAGAGATGGACCAGACCAAGCACAGGTACCAGAGTCCAATACGGTCTCAACATAATCCGTGCTATGATGAGTTGAATCTTAAACAACAACAACAGCAATAGTCAGGTATCACCATCTCTCGTCTCAAAATAATATTCCACCCTAAACATTCACGTTTGATAGGAAGGAATTTACATACAGACCGTATTGTATGTGATCCCAGAATCCCATATAGTACTGCCGATCCCAGAATCTGGTATTTTAAAGCTTATATAACAACATGTACACCGTCTGTGATGCATCACGGCCACCACCTCCCACTATCCTTATCTTTTCTTGTGGAGAAAAGAACCTTCCCGTGTAGGTTATGTTGTGGTGGCTGGCGACGCGTGGAGAGCGATATACTGTGACACCCAGCGTAATGGAGGGCAGGCACGGCACCCGTCAGGCTGCCTCTGTCTTGACAACACAACCCACTAGTTACCTGCCCGCCTAAACTAACCTCATCACCAACACGCGGCCCCCGTGAAACAAAGCCTCGCGGGACACCACCAACACGCGCCCCCGTGAAACAAAGCCTCGCGGGACACCACCAACACGCGCCCCCCGTGAAACAAAGCCTCGTGGGACACCACCAACACGCGGCCCCCGTGAAACAAAGCCTCGCGGGACACCACCAACACGCGCCCCCAGAAACAGTCTCGCGGGACACCACCAACACGCGCCCCCAGAAACAGTCTCGCGGGACACCACCAACACTCGCCCCCAGAAACAGTCTCGCGGGACACCACCAACACGCGCCCCCAGAAACAGTCTCGCGGGACACCACCAACACGCGCCCCCCGTGAAACAAAGCCTCGCGGGACACCACCAACACGCGCCCCCAGAAACAGTCTCGCGGGACACCACCAACACGCGCCCCCAGAAACAGTCTCGCGGGACACCACCAACACTCGCCCCCAGAAACAGTCTCGCGGGACAGCACCAACACTCGCCCCCAGAAACAGTCTCGCGGGACACCACCAACACTCGCCCCCAGAAACAGTCTCGCGGGACACCACCAACACGCGCCCCCAGAAACAGTCTCGCGGGACACCACCAACACCCGCCCCAGAAACAGTCTCGCGGGACACCACCAACACGCGCCCCCCGTGAAACAAAGCCTCGCGGGACACCACCAACACTCGCCCCCAGAAACAGTCTCGCGGGACACCACCAACACGCGCCCCCAGAAACAGTCTCGCGGGACACCACCAACACCCGCCCCCAGAAACAGTCTCGCGGGACACCACCAACACGCGCCCCCAGAAACAGTCTCGCGGGACACCACCAACACTCGCCCCCAGAAACAGTCTCGCGGGACACCACCAACACTCGCCCCAGAAACAGTCTCGCGGGACACCACCAACACGCGCCCCCAGAAACAGTCTCGCGGGACACCACCAACACGCGCCCCCAGAAACAGTCTCGCGGGACACCACCAACACGCGCCCCCAGAAACAGTCTCGCAGGACACCACCAACACTCGCCCCCAGAAACAGTCTCGCGGGACACCACCAACACGCGCCCCAGAAACAGTCTCGCGGGACACCACCAACACGCGCCCCCAGAAACAGTCTCGCGGGACACCACCAACACGCGCCCCCAGAAACAGTCTCGCGGGACACCACCAACACGCGCCCCCAGAAACAGTCTCGCGGGACACCACCAACACGCGCCCCCAGAAACAGTCTCGCGGGACACCACCAACACGCGCCCCCAGAAACAGCCTCGCGGGACACCACCAACACGCGCCCCCAGAAACAGTCTCGCGGGACACCACCAACACGCGCCCCCAGAAACAGCCTCGCGGGACACCACCAACACGCCCCCAGAAACAGCCTCGCGGGACACCACCAACACGCGCCCCCAGAAACAGCCTCGCGGGACACCACCAACACGCGCCCCCAGAAACAGTCTCGCGGGACACCACCAACACGCGCCCCCAGAAACAGTCTCGCGGGACACCACCAACACGCGCCCCCAGAAACAGTCTCGCGGGACACCACCAACACGCGCCCCCAGAAACAGTCTCGCGGGACACCACCAAACACCCGCCCCAGAAACAGTCTCGCAGGACACCACCAACACTCGCCCCCAGAAACAGTCTCGCGGGACACCACCAACACGCGCCCCAGAAACAGCCTCGCGGGACACCACCAACACGCGCCCCCAGAAACAGCCTCGCGGGACACCACCAACACGCGCCCCCAGAAACAGTCTCGCGGGACACCACCAACACGCGCCCCAGAAACAGTCTCGCGGGACACCACCAACACGCGCCCCCAGAAACAGTCTCGCGGGACACCACCAACACGCGCCCCCGTGAAACAAAGTGTGGAGAGCATTATGTTTGGAGACATGTTTACCGAAGCTGATCTGGCTGTGAGTCGGCCCCACGCTACACGTAATCAATAACATAAATCTTGATCCGTGATCAAGTGGCTGTTGGGGGGGGGAGAGAGAGAGAGAGAGAGAGAGAGAGAGAGAGAGAGAGAGAGAGAGAGAGAGAGNAGAGTTTAATTCGTTCCTGGAGACGGCTCGTATTCTTAAACTCGTATTCCGAAAACCTCTTATCCGAAGCTAATTTCCCCATAAGAATAATGGGAAATGATTAATCCGTTCCTGACTACCCCAAAAACCCCATATCAAACTAATTTTTGTACCTAATTCATCTAAATAAACCTACAAAACTATGTTCAAGTTATTACTTACCTTGCTCTTGAATGCTGTAGACGTATGGAAGATGGTGAGGAGGGGGGGAGGAGGAGAGGAGTTACTGTTTGGAAGGGGAGTCCCTTTCCATTATCACATCAGGCAGTGAGGACTTCACTGGTATGCACACACTGGCACATTTTGCCTGCATACCACTAGGACTTGCTTGTCTTACTAAGAATTTGTCTAAAGACACTTGTTTTTCCCTACATTTTAACACTTGTCTGTAGTAAGACATCACATTATCATTTAAAAGGTCAATGCAACGGCCTGCTACAGCTTTATCTGGGTGAGTTTTTCAACAAAACTTTGCAGTTCTTCCCATACTTCACACATTTTCTTAATCAAGGAGGGACATCCTCTACTGTCTCTACTCACAGCTATTTTCTTAGGTTGAACCTTATCAATGGCTTTCTTGAGACCCATGGTGAGATATATAATAACAAACTGTATAGTCAAATGACCAAAAATCCAACAAAACACTGAAAATCCAGGTGAAGAATTGATGTGGGATAGTCACTGGGCACGAGACAATGGTAAACTGAGGGGCGGAGGGGCGACGATCGCCGATCGACCATGCGCTAGGTCGGCCTGTACGCGTATCAACAAACTCGCGTCCCGAGGTAACCCTCGCGTTCCGAGACATAATTTTCGAGGAAATCCTGCTCGTCTTCTGAAAAACTCGCATACAGGGGACACTCGCATTCCGAGGTACCACTGTAGTTACATATTGGTGTCTGTCACTACGATAGGATCGGATGTAGTCAAGGGCAAGGCCTCGGATTCCATAATGCTGGAGTTTAAGTAAGAGGTAGTTGTGATTAACAGTATCAAAGGCTTTTCTTAGGTCAATGAAGAGTCCAATCTGAAACTCATTTTTGTAAAGTGCTGAGTAGATTACGTCAAGGAGACTAATGATTGCATCGTTGGTGCTCTTTTGGGACCTGAAGCCAAACTGGCAGGGGCTGAGTATGTCGAATTTTACGAGGTAGGAATAGAGCTGTTTGTAAATAATTTTTTCAAATATTTTTGATAGAATGGGTAGATTTGATATTGGTCTATAATTGTTTATGTCCGCCGGATTGCCTCCTTTATGGACTGGCGTTACTCTTGCTTTTTTGAGGATATCAGGGAAGGTTTTTTTTTCTTTTTTTTTTCTTTTTTCTTTTTTTTTTTTTTTTTGAGATATATACAAGAGTTGTTACATTCTTGTACAGCCACTAGTACGCGTAGCGTTTCGGGCAAGTCCCTGGAATACGATCCCCGCCGCGAAGAATCGTTTTTCATCCAAGTACACATTTTACTGTTGCGTTAAACAGAGGCTACAGTTAAGGAATTGCGCCCAGTAAATCCTCCCCGGCCAGGATACGAACCCATGACATAGCGCTCGCGGAACGCCAGGCGAGTGTCTTACCACTACACCACGGAGACTGTACACTCTAGGTGTGACACTCTATAGATTTGTTGAACAGTAGGGCTATGGGTGGGGCAAGGGCATGGGAGGCTCTCTTGTATACAATGGACGGAATTTCACTGGTGTTCCCTGCCTTTGTTTTTAGAGAGTGTATGATGGACACAACATCTGCCGGGCTGATTGGTGAAAGGAGTAGAGAGTTTGGATAGCTGCCTGAGAGATATGTGTTAATATGTGTCTGAGTCTGTGGGATTTTACTGGCAAGATTAGCACCAACCGATGAAAAGAAACTATTAAATTCATTTGCCATTTCTAAATCAGTTGACGGTATATCCCCATCCTTGTAGAGTTTTATTTGGTTATGTGAGTGTTGTTTAGTTCCTAGGATACTAGAGATGGTTTCCCAAGTGCTTTTCATGTTGCCTTTTGCTTCATTGAATCTATTCACATAATATGCAAGTTTTGCCTTTCTTATGATACTGGTAAGCATTGATGAGTACCTTTTAGCTACTTCCTTTGAAACTAGGCCAATCCTAAGTTTCTTTTTCATATTCATGTTTCTTGTTGATTGAATTGAGAATGCCGCTTGTGAGCCATGGATTGTTTAATCTTTTGTCAGTTACTTGCTTGGTAAGAAGGGGACAATGAAGGTTGTAGAGGCTTAGAGTTTTGGAGAGGAAGAGGTTAGCTAATGAATTTATATCCTGGGTATTATTGAATTCAGAATCCCAGTTAATATTGTGAAATGCATCTGTAAGATTGCCCAAAGCTGATTCACTGTGTAGCCTAAATGAAAGTTTCTTGCTTTTTGGTGGTGTTATGTCCATGTTCGCTATGAGAAAGGTAGGATAGTGGTCAGTTGTTCTGTCGTAGATTATACCAGATACAAGGGGAGCTGTTACGTTTGTCCATATGTAGTCCAAGGTAGTGGCTGATGTTTGAGTGACTCGGGTAGGTTTGGTGATTGTGGGGATTAGCATACAGGAGTTCATGCTGTTAAGGAAATAGTCAACTTGAGAGCAATTTTGTTGACCCAGGTCAATATTAAAGTCTCCTCCCAGAATGATGTGGTTTTTGTTGAGATTGTTGTTTATAATAAGATTACTTAGGTTGTCTGAGAAAGAAGCTATGTTAGTATTGGGAAATCTATAGATGGCTCCAATAGTCAATAGTCAATAATCCCATTTAAGGGATTTAATTGTAAACTGAGCAAAAGTATATTCACAGTAGTCATCTCTGTCATTAATAATACTGTTGCAGATAAATGTATCTCGGTAATATATAGCTGTGCCACCACCTTTTTTATTTGGCCTACAGTTATGAATGGCTTTATAACCAGCTAAGTTGTAGAGTTGGGTATAGTTTTTATTTAGCCAAGTTTCTGTTAAAATAATTAACGATAAGTTAGTACCTAGTACTGTGAGTAATGCATTTAAATCGTCAAAATGTTTACCAAAGTGATCTAACATTTTACAAGATTGTAATTACTATCCTATGTATCCTCACAATCCCAATGTACCTTCTTGTATATAAATAAATAAATAAATAAATAAATAAATAAATAAATAAATAAATACCTGTAGGGAATTCTATTGGGAACACAATGATACAAAAATGAAAGACCTAAGACGAGAATTGAGGTGACCAAAGTGAAAAGAGTGTACACATTTCATTGCTCTTTAGTGCTGCCAGGTAACTCTCTACCAGCAAGCATCAGAAATATTACAGGAACAACCGTGGACATCTTCAAGAGGAAACTAGATTGTTTCCTTCAAGGAGTGCCGGACCAACCGGGCTGTGGTGGGTATGTGAGCCTGCGGGCCGCTCCAAGCAACAGCCTGGTGGACCAAACTCTCACAAGTTAAGTCTGGCCCCGGGCTGGGCTTGGGGAGTAGAAGAATTCCCAGAACCCCATCAACCAGGTATCAACCAGGTACCAGGTATCTCTCACTTTGTCTGCTTTGTGTGGGTGGTATGCTGGGCTTTCGAACTTCACATGCATTTAATCATGTAGAGAATTCTATTGCGAATACATTGATATCAAATTGGAAAACCTATAATGAGAATTAAGGTGACAAAGTTGAAAAGAGTATACACTTCTCAGTATTACCGCGCTCTCTAATGGACGGCCCAGCGTTCCTCCCTGCTCTCATCATGTCAGCGGATGGAGCGCACCACGGTTTTTAACAATATATGCATATACTCCTGTTGGGAATTTTATTGCAAACACAATGATACCAAAATGAAAGACCTAGGGCGAAAATTGAGGTGACCAAAGTGAAAGGAGAGAACACATTTTATCGCTCTAGTGCGCTCCCGGGTAACTTTCTCTCACTTTTCTGTTTGCTGTGGGTGGTAAGCCAGGCTTTTTGAGTTTCTTTGCTTTGAGTTCTGTAGAGCATTCTATTGCAAAACATTGATACAAAATTTAAAAACCTAGGACGAGAATTAAGGTGACAAAGTTGAAAAGAGTCTACACTTTCAGTACTATGGTAGGAGAAATGCTTGCTCGCACAAAATGCTCAAGTATTAAATGAAAGCAACGATGTCAATAAATAAATAGCCAATATCACACCATCACTGGTGTTTGGACACATGAACAGTCGCATTAGGTAAAAGGAAATGTACCCAACCATTTCTATCCCGCCCAAGATTCTCGATTGTGCGTCGAGAACAAACAACTGTACTACTTGGACCTCTATATATATGATGATATGTTCTATATCATCAGAAAATCTGAAACATACAATATATTTTTAAATATTTGTCATTAAAGTATTTATTTTGGAAACTGAGGTGTATTTTAGTTACTCTGATATAGAGCACAAATATCATAGACATCCTGTGAGTGGTAGTTTATTGTGCACCCAATACCCATCCTGTGAGTTTTTGTTTATGTGCACCCCATACTCATCCTCTGTGTGGTAATTTATTGTGCAACCCATACTCATCTGGTGACCTGTAGTTTATTGTGCAACCCATACTCATCTTGTGAGTGGTAGTTAATTGTGCTCCTCATACTTATCTTGTGAGTCATAGTACATTGTGCAACCCTTTCTCATCCTGTGAATCTTTGTATACTTTTCTCTCCATACTCATCCTTTGCACGATAGTTCCATGTGTAACCCATAAGCATCATGTGAGTGGTAGTTCATATTGTGTACCCTATACTCATCCTGTGAGTTGTAGTTAGTTTTGCAACCCATACTCATCATCAAGAAGTGTATTAATTTATATTACCAGCATGGTAATATAAATTAAAATTAAGGCTTAACTGGATTATGGATCCATAATCAAAATAAGAGCCATCACTAATTATGATGACAAATGGCCTAGGCTACACTTCCGCCTTCAACAAGCTGCCGCTGGAGGTGGGTACAATTTATTGTACAACCCCGCACCCAAGCCCTGGGAAGGAGGCATTGGAAGGTAGACATGTGAAACAATTCCTCCTCACTCTCCTTTTAATAAAAATAATAATAAAGTCAAAATTAATAACAATAATAATAATGGAAAACTTACTGTAATGCCATAGGGCTTGAATGAATGCGAAGAAAACCCAATAAATGTGCCAGTTTATTAAAAACCAATTTTTCAGATCTAACCTTCATTCTTTCTCAATGTGTTGTTTACAATGATCTGATTATACATTGTTCTGTTGTGAGCATTGTAT
>WNGS01005451.1:54499-77676 GCA_020271785.1 Procambarus virginalis | reverse complement strand
GTGTCTTTGCGGTGTTAATCTGGGCAGACAACCACGCACGAGTGATTATAAGCGAGCGTGAGGGGAGAGCACACGAGGGGTAGGCTGATGCGCGTATGGGCTCGAGAGAAGAGAGGGGCGGTAGAGCGAGACGAGGGTGTAGGAGAGCGAGGGTAGAGAGCGAGGGGGGTAAAAGGGAGAGCCGCAAGCCAACAGGGGCTGAAACGGCTTCCTGCCCAGCTTGTTCGGCTGCCGCTTGTGTAGCTTACTAAGGGGAGTCCTTGATAGTGGCGACCAGCGACACCACTAGGCTTGGAGGGGTAGGCTTAGGTCCGTTGAGAGCAACAGAGAACGACGGTTGCGAGTAGTAGAGGGCATCAGAGAGCAGACAGCACCCCAGCAGAGGGCCACATCGGATTAGGCAGCTGAGGAAGAGGGAGAGGAAGGAAGAGGCACCCAGAGAGAGAGAGACGGAGGCTCAGAGGGACATCAACGACACCCAGGAGGCACTCAAAGACCACTTCAGAGGAACTCAGAGGAACCCAGAGGAACTCAGAGGAACCCAGAGGAACTCAGAGGAACCCAGAGGAACTCAGAGGAACCCAGAGGAACTCAGAGGAACCCAGAGGAACTCAGAGGAACCCAGAGGAACTCAGAGGAACCCAGAGGAACTCAGAGGCACTCAGAGACACTCGGGGGCACCCAGAGGCACCCAGAGGCACTCAAAGACACTCATGAGGCACTCAGGAAGAAGCAGAGGCACTCAAAGAAATCGAGGGGCACTAGAGGGACACCAGAGGCACTCAAAGACCTTTAGAGACACCCCGAGGCCCAGAGGCACTCAGAGGCACCCAGAGGCACTCAGAGGCTATCAATGGCAGCAGAGGTACTCAGAGGCCACTCATGATGCAGCCAGAGGCACTTCAGAGACACCAGAGGCACTCAGAGGACACCCAGAAGGGCTACGCCCAGATGAGACGTGTATTAGGCCTATAACTTGTTTTAGTATGGCGATTTCCATTCAGGTAATGTTTGCCCCAGCTAGTTATTAGGTTAGGTTAGACGAGGCTAGAGAAATAAAATAAATAAAGAGCCTAAGGGCAGCAATATCATTAAAGTGCCACCTGGGACACTCAATCAACACAAATGAAAGTGACAAACCATAGAGTAATGGCCATGACCTGTGAGCGCGGGCGTTCAGCGGATCGGACACGGGTCACTCCCTTCTGGTAATGTGTGGTGTTCCAGGAGATTGGGTGTCTAACAAGAGGGTGCCGTTGAAGTTGCACGCCACAAGCTCCTGGAACTCTGAGCCAAGAAGCGGATTTCCAGGAGGCGCCACAGACCCGACATTGATGGAGGTCCAAAATGCTTTGTGGCACGCTCACAAAGCCTCAGTTGACCGCGAACAGAAATCCTCACTTATCATCAGGGGTTTCTGAACCCTATTCGCTTTACCCTGCCCCCCCCCCCGGACCCATGGCCTTAAGACCCACTGAACCGTATAAGCCAAGTGCCCTCAAAACCTTCCCTCAGCCCATGCCCCCAACTGGCACATGATCTATCCTTAGGAGGACAGAGATGGGACGCCATGAGGGGGTAGAGATTAGAGGGAAGAGGGGTAGAGAGTATAGACGTAAGTCTTCCCCTCACGACTGACCCCCTTGAATCCTGGCCCACACCTTGTGGATTTTCGCTTGTCGATAAGTATCTTCCAGGTATGGACGTTGTTTGGTGAATCAGTGGAAATTCCGGAATGTGTTGATTTTTGCAGGAAAGCAAGCACGATTCCTGTTGCTGTGGTGTGTTGATACTTCAAACCACACCACACACACACCACACACACACACACAACACACACCACACACACCCCACACACAAGAACACACACACAACACCCACACACACCACACACACCACAGAATTCAGTGATCTCAGGGGAGATCAGAAAGGGGTTGATAGAGACAGGTAGCTGTTTAACAAAGGGGCACACGCACTAGGGGACACAGGTTGGAAACACTGAATGCCCAAATGAGCCACAGAGATATTAGAAAGAACTTTTTAGGGGTCAGTTGGTGACAAAATGGAATGCATTAGGAGAGAAGCGATGTGGGTGGAGGCTTGACTCCTACCCCCAGTTTCAAGTGTAGATATGATAGAAGCCAGTAGCTCAGGAAAACTTACACCTGTATGATTGACGGTTGAGAGGCGGGACCCAAGGAGCCAGAGCTAAACCCCCGCAAGCACAACTAGGTGAGTACAACTAGTGAGTACACACATACACACACACACACACACACACACAACACACCACAGCACACAACACACACACCACACACACACACACACCACACACTGTCCAACTTAGCCTGGTGGATGAAGCCCCACAGCTAATGTCCAGGGTGAGTGATGTGTGGTGGCCCCAATCACCACTGAAGACTCTCAAGGGCGTAGGATTTAGGTGAGTACCGGGAGCTCTGGACGGAGGCTGCTGGGTTTATGTTGGCCAAGGACAGGTCAACAAGGGCCCAGCCCGTCCTGTTGCCGTAGAAGTCCACTACGGGATCACCCTACCCCGTGCTACCTGCCCCCACAGCCACCCACATTTCCCCAACCCGGCAGTCCCCCCCGCATGCCCATAGACCGACATGTTCACCCCCCACACCCAAATGTCAACCATTAGTCATTCTAGAGCTGATAAAATATTCTTTGGACTAAGACATTGCACATTCATTCCCAGTTTGTCGTCACTTTACAGAGGTGCGCTATAGCAGGTATACCTCGGGTAACTCACGCCTGGTATACACAGACTCAGCACCGGTATAACTTGATCGAGCCGCTCATGAATATCATGGACTCCTAGGATGGACCGGTGTAGGGGAACAGGTTGTAGGAGAGCAGGTGTGGTGGGAGGAGGACAGGCCTTTAGGGAACAGGTTGCTAGGAGGACAGGCTGAGGAGATGGGACAGGGCTGTAGGAGACAGGAGTGGTAGGAGGACAGGTGGTAGGGAGGAAAGGTTGTAGGGAGGACAGGTTCAAGGGAGGACAGGTTGTAGGATAGGGAGTAGGAGACGAAGGACGATGTAGGAGGACAGGTTGTTGGGAGACAGGTTGTTGGGGGACAGGCTGTAGGAGGGACAGGTTGTAGGAGGACCAGGTTGTAGGAGGACAGGCTGTAGGAGGACAGGGTTGTCGGAGGTACCGGCTGTAGGGAGGACACGGCTGGAGAGACGGAGAAGGCAGGTTGTAGTAGAAGAGGAGCGGACAGGTTGTAGCAGAGGGACAGGTTGTAGGAGGACCAGGTTGTAGGAGGACAGGCTTGTGTGTAGGAGGACAGGATTTAACCCTTAAATGGCGCATAGCTATATACCATTTGACACCCACAGGCGCATACAAAAAAAAAAAAAAAAAAAATTTTTTCTTCCTAACCTGTTAATTTGTGTTCACTGATCACGGGAAAAATAATAAAAAAATCGTAAGTTGAATATATTGGCCGCTATAGGGCAGGGAAGTCTGGCACAAAACAGGCGCTCACTCAGCATGCGTCCCAGGCGGTCTGTTGATCGCCAGCTGTCAGGCCGGAGTTGCCACAAAGAGATAATTGCCTAATTATTTCAATGTCTCTGATTGATTTTTCGTAGTTTTTTTGCTGTAATATTATTCAATAGTGTGTAGTGTGATATATTTATATAATGAAATGGGTGAATCATCGCTGTACTCAAAAATATGGTGTGCTTATTGTTGATTCAATTATGTTCATCAAACAGTGAACAAATACTTTGTCGGTTGTTACACTATATACACAGGTTATATATAAGTATCTGCATGTTTTGTTCACCATAACGAACCACTAAGTTGCTATTATGAGTCAAAAAGTAACGAGGAGTGACCGCCGTGTACCAGCCAGCCACTCACGCCCTCCCTCAAGTCATCTGACTCGCCCACATTCTCCTCCCACAATACTGTTTTTGCTTTTATTCACTATATACAGACGCTATATATAAGTATCTACATTCGTGTTCACCATAACGAACCACTAAGTTGGTATGCTGAGTGGCAGTGGCAGGCAGTGGCAGCCCGCCACTGGCTGCCACTGCCACTGATGGACCTCACAGTCAGCTGATGGCTGCCGCCCTCAAGGCCACACGCACTAATATTTCTCCTCCAACAATACTGCTTGTGGTGTTATTACGCTATATACACACATTATATATAAATATCTACCGGTTTTATTCACCAAACTTGTACAAGTAAACTGGTATGGTGCCCAAAGACGTGATCACCAGTAAACAACACGATAATTCCTGCAGACGACGCTCCTCTCACCAAAATGGCGGCTCCCAACCTCCTACTCTTGCTGTTTATACTCTCTATACACACGTTATATATAAGTATCTACATTTGTGTTCACCATAACGAACCACTAAGCTGGTATGGTGAGTGCAGTCAATAAAAGGTGGCCACACACAGTCAGATAACAACGCCACCACCCTCCCTCCCACAGCATTACTCCTCCCTCCATGGAGCACAGCGCTAAATATCATCACAATCCTCTTATTATCAGACCCATGGTCAGTTTTATCACAGTCAGGGGTCTCCTGTAATAATATTATCGCTACATAATAGCATGAACAAGTATATTATGGCATTTTTAGGCGATGCTGTGGTCACAAGCTGAACAGCAGTGCTGTGAGCTCATGCTGCGTGCGTCAGGCTTGGTAGCTTACTCGATACTGAGGCCCCTAACACCCGGGAGTTTGGCCCACGATTTTTTAAAAAAATGGCGTCTGTTTACAAGAGCCCTGATGAAGGTGTGGTGAACCCCGTGTATCCGCGGGCCGTTTAAATCTTGCGTAGTACTCCAACGCATCATATGATGCGACGCGCAATTTTCTGCAAGTCGGTCAACGCATCATATGATGCGATGCGCAATTGAAGGGTTAAAGGGATTGCAGCAAGTTTTTTGCAAAAATTCAAATTTCGTCAACAGCAAAGCTTCATGATGGAAGCATACTTGAGATTCTCCATCCAAGTTCAGTTCACTTCGCTTTGCTTTATTTTTTAATCTTCTGCACGACTGTTTTAGAAACTTCAAGCATTTGTTGGGAGTGTAGGTTGTGACATTCAGAAGAGCCACACTCATGGCTAGCAATAGCACATGGCAATAAACCAATGGAATCCTGATTCATGACGTATCCGTAATCGAATTCAATTCAAATTATTTAACTAAATGAATACAGTAATTTCAACTGAGACCTGTAATACATTAATATTAATATTGCTTTTTATTTATTTGTGTATTTATTGCAAGTAAATACACAAATAAGTAAACAACAATGTTTGACCTGCTGACACAATACTACAAAGATGTAAAGATATAGAACAGGAACCAAAAATAGCACTGATTGTTTAATAATAATTCTGAATCCCACCCAAAAATGTTCTACTCAATGAAGCTTAAAATTTTTCCAATCAGTTTGGATATCAATTTGCTAGCAATCATGATGAGTGCACAAAGAAGATGGAGAATCATAATTTGATTTTTTCGATATCGCACCAAAATATGTCCTTTTCAGAGTACTCTGGCTGAACTAGGAATTCAGATCCCAACCTAAATAAAAGTTACTCTTGTACAGAAAAATCTGCTCTATCCAATGGTGTCATTCAAAACCAAATTGGGAATGATGCTTATTGAGATATTTTGAGATACATTGGCAGTGATATTAGCATGGATTGGTAGCTGAATGGCTACCCAAACTACTTTCTTTATTACACTGCTGTATTCCGCACCAAAAGTTGCCCTGGTATGCCAAATTTCACGTCTCTCTAGGCACTAGTCTTGATTTAACAAAGGGTCAAAGTTGGTAATTTTTGTGGTATTTACGCATTAATGGGATGAGAGCCCATTCAATATGGACCTGTTATTTAAGAACCAAAGCAGATTGAGCTCTAATATTTTGCAAAGTGTCATTTGGGGTCTAGGGCTATCTTACTACAAAATTTCATGGCATTTGGAGAGGGTCGAGTGGGAGCCATAGGTGACTTTTTGGTGATTTGAGATGGAATGACCCTACCCATACCTCCCTCCACCCATCACCCTCCTAACCCATGTCATCACCCAATCCTCACCCTCCCTACCCAGGCCATGCTTCCCCTCCCAGCTCTACCTCCATTCTCCCCCTCCCAACCATCACCCTACCTCCCTCCACCCAACCCTCGCCATCACTCAATAATGCCCCTCCTTACCCATGCCATGCCCCCATTCTTCCCCTCCCAGCTCTTTCGGGAAGACAGGCTGTCAGGATGCTGACAGTCTGTCAAGCTGCACAAAGTCTGTGCCACTGGCTGCCAGACAAAACAATACTGGACACAGACAGGCAAATGGTCACACGTCTCCTTCCTGGTCAACCCCCCCCCTCACCCTCACTCTAGCCCTTCCCAACTAACTCACAAGTGATGCCAACATAATACTAACTCACTTGTTGTACGATGACAATACAATATACACCTTGTGTTAAACCCCATATTATATTTTGGTCCTCATGCTCAATTAGTATTAAGCCTTAGTCATTTACGTTTTTCATGCCCGAAACGCTTTGCGTAATAGTGGCTTTAGGCATTGTATGTACTAGTACTAGTACTAGTACTAGTACATACAATGCCATTGTACTAGTACATACAGTACTAGTCCTATCTATAAATCCATCACTCTCTGTAAAATCTCTTGAATGTATGTACCTTACCTAAATAAACATTTGATTTGATTTGATTTGATTATTCTGGTAAATATTTAAAATTAAATAAATAGCCAACCAATTTGCTTTTCAAATATTATGGAGTGGTTTTTAATATTTATAACTAGCTGTCCAAGGCAAAAGGAAAAAAACTGTGATTAATTAAACAACTGCGCCACCTTTGACCCTCCTACCGAGACCCAATCCTCCCCTCCCGCCATCCTCCCCTTAGTAGGGTTAATGCGAGTCTCCTCTGGTACACAATTCACTCCACACATGCCACTCCCAGTGGCAGCAAGCACTCTCGACATGTCTATCTACACCAATAAATGTAGACACCTACATGCCAATACCCACACGACATTCAAAGACCCGCACACCCTTTCTCACACACTCCTTGTATCAACACCGGCATCAGAGGAGCTCTAGAATATTTCAACATTCCTAAGTATTGTAGTACAGGTTGATGATAGTGAGTGGTGTCCCAAGGAACATAAAGGTGTAGTGCTTTTAAAAAATAAGTAAGATAACATGAATGTGACAGGGGAAGTGAAAAATTTGGATGAGAAAAAGTTGCCCTAGTGTTATCAGTGCAGATTACAAAATTCAAGATAGCTGTCGGCAAGAGGAAAAGCAAAACAGAGCTAGATTTTGGTGGTTTCAATGAAGAAAGCATTGATATAAGCAGTCTACACAACAAGTTGGCAAAATTAGAAATAGTGAATTATCATGTAGAAATAATCAGCAAATTGAGAGAGAGTAATGACCATTTAAGTAGCAAAGTACTGTATTAGGTCTTGAAGGGTTAGTGAAAGACTTGTGCAAGAAAAAGAATCAATTGGAAACAAATTGCAAAGCCATGGAAGAGGAAAATAAAGTATATTGAAGTGAGGATGAAGAGGTAAAACAGCTTGTTGGCAGAGCTCGAGTATATGGAGGAATTGTGTAAAACCCTGGTTTGTCTCTCGAAGAGGCTGCAGGATCCGTGAGAGGACAGTGAAACTCAGGGTTGCAATTCTTTTACCAAGTCATGGCCTAGTTGACTAAGGCAGTGTTTGGGATCATCCCAGGCATAACTTCGAACCCCTCATCATGGCCCTTGTCGATTTGTTCAATCAGAGGAAAATAAACTTGAAAATAGCTTTGGAAGAAGTTAAAGCCCGAAACGCTTTGCGTAATAGTGGCTTTAGGCATTGTATGTACTAGCTCTATCTATAAATCCATCAACTTTGTATCTTACCTTGTATGTATGTACCTTACCTGAATAAAAATTTAATTTAATATATTATTTAAAGCAAATTAAAACATAAATGACTACAATAGGTTAGGTAAGGAAATTCAACAGGAAAAACAGCTTTTGTCAGTACAGATGGAGGAAGTTACACAGGGAATAGAACAGTGCAAGACGGATATGCAACTCACCTACGCACAAGTGGCCAAGGAGAAGGAAAATAGAAGAAACAGTAAAGGAAGTCAAACACTGTAGCAACCAGGATAAAACAAACATTAGGCTGGAAGTCAGAAAGGAACTGGCATCAAATCCTAAATTGATGCAAAACACAGTTGATCAAAGTAAGTCCCTGATAATTTTTTTTGGTCGCAAAGAAAAGGAGATAAAATCTAGGTTAGAAAGAGCAGTAGAAGCAAAAGTAGTAGGTAAAATTGTTGGCCTCGTGGATGTCTTACTACCATAAAGAATGTCTGCGACTACAGGAGAATTGGCAGGTACTTAATAGGGAAAGCTCGACCTTTGAGAATCCCCCTAAATGGTGCCAAACAGATGGAAGAAGTTGAATTAAACTAGATAGCTGCTCCCGCAAGCCTGATCTTATCACATCTGCAGTCGCTAGTAAATCCACTGTTTGTGAATGAATGTCTGACCAGGTTCAGGCAAAATCTCTTTTTTTAAACTGCGTGGTTTCTGCAAAAATTCCCCTATAATTAAACATTGTTTTGTGCGAGATGGTAAAATTATAGCTAGGAGGACTGATACTGGAAAAACCTATATAAAGCTCACCTTAATTCTTTCCTCAGTGACTGTGGGATAGCTGCTGTATAGCCAGAATTCTAATTATAATCTCATTTAACTACCATTGTAGTTAAGGTTTTAACTTTAGTTAAAAAAAAATTGTCATCTTTATTATTGCCTTTTTTTCTTTTTACTCCCATGTTCCATAGTACACTGGCTTTGCCTGTGTCCTCTAGTATTAACTTCATTATCCGGTGTTCCTGAGTGTATTTCTATTTAAACGACCTCATTTTGTTTTAGTGTAACTTTAGTATTCAACTATAGTGTACTTACAATTGTATAGTAAGTAAGCTTTTCATTTTATTGATTTCATAATTGCTTTTTTACTTTTTTGGTCATCTATTGTTATTAATTATTCTAGTTCATTTTTTACATTCCTAGGTTCCCATTAAGTTTTTATTACTTAAATTACCATTAAGTTTATATTACTTTAGAATTTTTATTCTACTTTTTCTTTGTAACCCAGGTTGCCTAGCCCAACCACCAATGCTCCATTGTGCTCTTCTGCTTTGCCTGTGCAATTTTGATCATTAGTGCAAATAATTACCTACAGTGTACCTGAAAGTACTTTTAAGCAACCTACCTCATTTTTGTGTATAGTTTTATATATATATATTTTTCATAGCTAGTTCTTTTATCATTGTCTTTTGGCTTTTCTGTAAAACAGCCCTCTTATGCAAACTATTATAGAACCAGACCTTAACCTTTTATCTAGTATCTATGACAATCAGCACTTTAATGATCAAAATTGCAGATATTACACAGCACATGATGTAAACAATGTTTTAGCGTGTAATCACAATGTTTCTGTAATTAACTTGAATGTAAGATCTCTTTGCAAGCACTTTGATGATGTTAATGCCCTGATTCAAACAGTTGACAACAAATTCTCTTTTATTGTGTTTACTGAAACGTGGTTAAAAGAAGACACTTCTCAACTCTACAACATACCTAACTACTCGGCCATTCACAACTGTCGTCCTATACAAAGAGGTGGTGGTACTTCTCTTTACTACCACCATGCACTGACTTGCTTAAAAGTAATTAAATCTAGAGACCCTTATGGAGAGTATATATTTGCCTCTTTCAGAGTCAAGGGTAAAGATGCTGTCTTGACTGTGGGGAGCAATCTACAGGGTTCCTAACACTGATGTGACTGAATTTAACTCAAACCTTAGAAATCTTATACTAGAGAACCAACTAAACAAAAACCACTTAATTATTTCTGGTGACTTTAACGTTGACCTCTGCAAGCCTGATAACTCTCCTGCTGCTAGTTTCCTCAACTGTATGAATTCCTGCTTCCTCACACCCGTAATCACTAGACCTACTAGAATCACTGACAGTACTGCCATGGCTCTTGATCACATCTGGACCAACATAACCTCTCCACTTACTTCAGGGATAATCATCGATAGCACTACAGACCATTACCCTACATTTTTCCTAACCAACATTAACAAACCACCTCTAGAGGCAAGGGAGATAAGCTTTAGGCTGCACAATGAAACAGCCATAGGCAATTTTATAGCTGCTGCTGCTAATATCAAATGGGAATCTGAATTAGGGAACATAGGGGACATCAACCTAGCAGTGCAATCATTTCTTCAAAACACTCTCAGCCTTTATAACACACACTGTCCTATGCTAACGAAACAAGTCACAACTAAAAGGCTAAACAATCCTTGGCTTACAAAGAGGATACTTAAATCCATTAATAAAAAACATGACCTTGAGAAGAAGTATAGGTTAGGAATTGTCTCCAAAGAATTCTCAAAGAATTACTCATCATTACTATCTAAAATAATTAGAAGAGCCAAAATTAAATACTATGAAGATAAACTTACTCAAACAAAGGGCAACATTAAGAAAACATGGAGCACAATTTCACAAATATTGGGATCAAAAAAGATTTTAAATAACAAACCAATACTCCTGTCCAATAACAATGGTCAGCTTTCAGCCACTGATACTGTTATTGAGTTCAATAGGTTCTTCTCATCCATTGGGTCATCCCTTGCTAATGATATTCCATCTTCCAGTACTAATGTTCAGGACTATCTTACAGGTAACTATTCACAGTCTCTGTACCTAACGCCCGCTAATTCCACTGATGTAAATGAGGTAATCCTTTCCCTTAAGACCAAGTCTAGTGCCCTTGAGGAGATACCAACTCTAATCTACAAAAAAGCCTCCAGATCTTTAGCTCCTGCCATTGCATTGCTCTACAACAAGTCAGTTGAACTCCAAACTTTCCAGATATTCTAAAAAAAAACGAGAGTAACTCCTGTCCACAAATGTGGTGATCCCACAGATGTTAACAACTTCAGACCTATATCAATTCTGCCAAACTTGTCAAAAATATTTGAAAAACTAATCTACAAGCAGCTTTTCTCTTACCTAGCCAAACACAATATACTAAGCTCTTGTCAATATGGCTTCAGACCCCCAAAAAAGCACTAACGATGCACTTATTAGTATGATTAACTTGATACATGCAGCTCTTGATAAAAATGAGTTCCCTGTTGGGATATCTATGGACCTACGTAAGGCTTTTGACACTGTCAACCACCAAAACCTTCTTCTTAAATTACATCATTATGGAGTCAGAGGTCACTCCCTGCAATACCTTCAGTCCTACCTTACTGACAGGCTCCAGTGTGTTTCTGTGAATAATTCCATTTCTCCGACACTACCTATAAACATCGGTGTTCCACAGGGCAGCATACTTGGCCCTCTCCTCTTTCTCATCTACATTAATGACCTTCCAAGTGCCTCTCAACACCTCAAACCAATCTTATTTGCTGATGACACAACTTTCATCTTCTCCAATCCTGACCCGCTTGCTCTAATTGTCACTGTGAATACTGAGCTAAATAAAGTCCATCTTTGGCTAACTGCCAACAAACTCACCCTTAACATTGACAAAACTTTCTATATTTTGTTTGGTAATAAATCCTCAAATGAAATTAATCCAAGAATAAACAATATACAAATCAGTAGTAAAGTTGATGGTAAATTCCTTGGTGTCCTCATCCATAACAAGCTGAATTTCCAGGGACACATTCTAAATATAGCAAAAAAAGATTCTAAAACTGTTGGCATTCTTTCTAAGATCAGATATTGTGTACCTCGCCCTGCCCTGGTGACACTCTATTATTCTCTCATCTATCCTTATCTCAACTATGGTATTTGTGCTTGGGGTTCAACTACCCAAAATCATTTACGTCCTCTAATTACCCAACACAAAGCTGCTATTAAGACAATATCTAACTCTGGCCCCAGACAGCACTCGGTACCCTTACTCAAATCTCTGAATATGTTAGATATTAAGTCACTGCACATCCTCTCTTGTGTACTCTATATATTTAAAACTCTCAGTTGTAATGTCAATCCTGACCTTAAACGCTTCCTAGAAGGTTGTAATAGATCCCATGAGCACCACACCAGAAACAAATACCTATTTGATATTCCAAGAGTACGACTTAATCAAACTAGAAATGCTCTACAAATCAAGGGACCCAGAATGTAGAATGACCTCCCCAATTATGTCAAAGTCTGTACCTCTCTCAACCAGTTTAAGAGAAAAACTAAGTACTACCTAATTAACTCCATGTAACCTACCTTACCCCTAAATGTCAACCCATGTCTTACTATTTTTAAACAATGCTGTTTGTTGACCAACTTGTATATTGGCTATTTTCTACCATGTTCCCCCATTTTTTTTATCTTTTATTTTTTCTTTCTTTCAACGCAATTTATATTTTAAGGTCAATTACTATTAAGTTTTAGTCTAAGTGTTTTTTTCCCCACCTCTCCTTCCCGGAAACACTATGCGTACTAGTGGCTTTAGGTACTGTATGTACTACCTCTATCTTTAAGTCAAACACAATGTTTGTATTGTAACGCTGCATCTATGTATGTACTGTTCCTAAATACATTATTATTATTATTATTAATATTATTAGAGAGAGAGGTGGGGGGGGGGAGGGAGCCCGGGACCTGAAGCGGGGGGGGGGGGGGGTTGTAAGCCCAGGGGCCGACAGGGGGGGCAGCAGTGAGTGGGGCACCTTAGCCATGCCTCCTGGCCTTTGGCTGGTGTGTGAATATTTCAGCCGCGACCTTCCCCCCACCGTCTCCTGACGCCAGCGTTACTGTTCCCATCACCAGGGCCTCTCACCCTTACCTCATCACCAGGACCTCTCACCCTTACCTCATCACCAGGACCTCTCACCCTTACCTCATCACCAGGGCCTCTCACCCTCACCTCATCACCAGGACCTCTCACCCTCACCTCATCACCAGGGCCTCTCACCCTCACCTCATCACCAGGACCTCTCACCCTTACCTCATCACCAGGACCTCTCACCCTTACCTCATCACCAGGGCCTCTCACCCTTACCTCATCACCAGGGCCTCTCACCCTTACCTCATCACCAGGACCTCTCACCCTTACCTCATCACCAGGACCTCTCACCCTTACCTCATCACCAGGGCCTCTCACCCTTACCTCATCACCAGGACCTCTCACCCTTACCTCATCACCAGGACCTCTCACCCTTACCTCATCACCAGGGCCTCTCACCATTTACGAGACAAAACAGTCAGTTTGGTCTATGTTACTTCCCTTACCCATTAAATATTGTGGTCTATGGTATAACAACATTGCCACACTGCCTGTAGGAGTTCCTGCACTTAACACTTTCTGACCTTCAACACGGAACTGTGCAAATATTTTGTCTATAAAATGCTTAGCCGAGCAGCTTCTTACGGCGCAGGTGTGGGGATGGTGCAGGTGTGGGGATGGTGCAGGTGTGGGGATGGTGCAGGTATGTGAATGAGAGCTTTAACTCGCCAGGTGTGTGAGTGTGGTTGGCAGGTGGATGAATCACTTGGTGCGGTGATGTGTCAATCACGGGCGAGGTGTGAGGGAGAGAGAGGGGAGGCGAGGAGCGATAGCCATGGTCACCAACATCACCCTCGCCAAGTGCCTCCACCACCTCCTCCACCGGCACCACCTCACCCCGCACCTCACAACACTTCCTCGCCGCCTCAACACTCTCTATGTCAACATTCTCCACTGAGGAAACATGTACGGGTTGTGTGTGTTGATGAGTGCGGCCGTCTGCTGCAGGAGTCACTCACAGGTCAGTGTGAGGGGCGGAGCACACCTCTGGGACCCGTGTGAGGGGCGGTGCACACCTCTGGGACCCGTGTGAGGGGCGGAGCACACCTCTGGGACCCGTGTGAGGAGCGGTGCACACCCGTGTGAGGGGCGGTGCACACCTCTGGGACCCGTGTGAGGAGCGGTGCACACCCGTGTGAGAGGCGGTGCACACCCGTGTGAGGGGCGGTGCACACCTCTGGGACCCGTGTGAGGGGAGGTGCACACCCGTGTGAGGGGCGGTGCACACCTCTGGGACCCGTGTGAGGGGAGGTGCACACCCGTGTGAGGGGCGGTGCACACCTCTGGGACCCGTGTGAGAGGAGGTGCACACCCGTGTGAGGGGCGGTGCACACCCGTGTGAGGGGCGGTGCACACCTCTGGGACCCGTGTGAGGGGCGGTGCACACCCGTGTGAGGGGCGGTGCACACCTCTGGGACCCGTGTGAGGGGCGGTGCACACCCGTGTGAGGGGCGGTGCACACCTCTGGGACCCGTGTGAGGGGAGGTGCACACCCGTGTGAGGGGCGGTGCACACCTCTGGGACCCGTGTGAGAGGAGGTGCACACCCGTGTGAGGGGCGGTGCACACCTCTGGGACCCGTGTGAGGGGCGGTGCACACCTCTGGGACCCGTGTGAGGGGCGGTGCACACCCGTGTGAGGGGCGGTGCACACCTCTGGGACCCGTGTGAGGGGCGGTGCACACCTCTGGGACCCGTGTGAGGGGCGGTGCACACCCGTGTGAGGGGCGTGGTCACGGCAGGATGGCCGCAGCTTAATAACTTCTTGGCCTATACTCACCCCCCCCCACCTCCCAAACTGCCTCAACACTAACTACGTAACAAGACTTACCCAACTAACTGTCCAGATGACGGAGATATTCGGGAGGGAGAGACGGTGCAAGAAGAGACTACAAGTAAATATTCCTGTGTTGTGTAGCCTCCATATATATCCCTCTGGCCACCACCTCTACTTTTTAAACATTATAATCAACAAAATTCAAAATTATTTTTTCTTACCATATAGCATTATGGTATAACATATAGTAGAACATTATGCACAAAATTAAAAAAAATTGTACTTATCATTTGTTGTGCGATAATAGGCAAAGATGTGTTCATGACATAATCTATACCAGCTCCCACTGATCTCCACACACCCTCCCTACCACCATCGTTGACCAGTTACATGTCCCCAGGGTGTAGAGGCATCCTACAGGCCGACACACACATATACCAAGGCTTTAATAGCGCAACCTTCAACTTTAAGACTTTAAAAATGCCTTCAACCAGGTATAAAGGGATGTGGTACTGGAAGCAGTTCGAACAAGCTTTCCTTGTCTACTCCCTTCGTCTCAGCAGGGTACAGTAGGGAATCGACACTGTTGTTTGGAGAACATGAAGTTGTTTCCGCAGAAGGTGTCCCGCAGGGAGACCCACTTGCCCCTTTCCTTTTCTGCATGGCTGTTAAAGAGGTCACAAGCAGGTTGACCAGCGAACTCTACATCTGGTTCCTGGACGATGGCACCCTGGCAGGGACACAGGAGTCTCTTTAAGGGGATCTATAGTCGGTGAAATCTAGGGAAGAAGAGTTAGGACTCATCCTAAACCCATCAGTGTGAAATCATCTCATCTAACCAATCAATTACAGATGCAGTACGAACCAGTGATCGTACTGCCAGGAGCCCCAGTGATCGCTCCCACCGACAGTGAGCTGCTAGGGGCACCTCTGGCCTCGAGTGACATTGAGGTAATCCTTGAAAAAAAAAGCTGAACGATCTGAAGAGGATGGAGGGAAGAATAGGGGCTTTGGACGCTCACGATGCTTTGTACCTTCTCACAAGGTGCCTGGCTTTGCCCAGACTTACCTATTTCCTCAGGTGTGCTCCTTCCTTCGACAGTCCAAAATTATCAGAATATTATTCTATTTATAAATTCTTATTCTGTATATATTCTGTATCATATTCTGTATATAAACAGAATATTAACAGAATATTTAGACGCACTTCTAAAATCAATAACCAAGAAAGTGCTAATCTTCTCCCTGCAAGATGACCAATGGGACCAAGCAACGCTCCCAGTTAGACTCGGGGGTATAGGAATTCGCAAGGCGACACAGTTAGCATTGCCGGGATTCCTATCCTCGGCCAGTGCTACAGGTGAATTAGTGAATGAAATACTACCAGAATACCTATGAGACTCCATTGGGATTCATGATCACAAATTCGCGGACGGAGCCGGCCAGTGGGACACTCTTGCCAACCCTCACCCTCGACCAACTTTTCTAAACGACGGCAAACAGACCAAATGGAACAGCCCCGTAGTGGAGAACATCGCCACAACATTGCTGGAGGCTGCGTCTTTGAAAAACAGCTCCATCTGTTGCACATAATAGCAACACATGCTATACTAAATATGTTACGATTCCATTTCAATGTTTCCGATTTCATTGATACATTGAATTTTCATAAATTTCTATTTATTTTAATTTTGATTTAATTATTTTGTGTGACGTTGCCTTGGAATTGAGCTGTGTTGTTTACCATACCGTTCATTTTGTGAGTATAGTTAATTTTTTTAATTTTTCACTATTTTTTCATTTCGTTTTTTGAACTGTTTTTCTTATATATCAGTAATGGGAACATCTGGTGCCAGATTCACGAAGCAGTTAAGCAAGTACTTACGAACGTGTACATCGTTCCTCAATCTTTAATGGCTTTGGTTACATTTATTAAACAGTTTACAAGCATGAAAACTTGCCAATCAATTGTAGTCATTGTTATAAACAGCCTCCTGGTGCTTCGGAGCTCATTAGCTGTTTAATAATTGTAAACAAAGCTGCCAAAAATTGAGAAAAGATTTACAGGTTCGTAAGTATTTGCATAACTTCTTTGTGAATCTATCCCCAGAATATTTGATGTTTCCAATTTTCTGATGACGATCATAGGGTGGTAGTGGATATCTTCAAAGCAATTGGTGAAGAACTTTCGGAGATTAGCGGTTATGCACAAACGAACATTTCCATTTTTATTTAAATAGATTACTACTTAACCTATATCTGTACTGATATTACAGTTTTATAAAACTAATAAATTAAAACTAAAATCTTTCAATAAATTATAAAGTAACTCAGGATATTTTCAAATTTTGTATAAAATCTCTATTGTTTAATAAAACTGAAAAAAAATCTTTTTTCTTTTTCTTAAAAAGAAATAACTTGTGTATATAGAATTGAACATGAAAATTTCATCCTAAAATTCTGAGTGTTTTAACACTCAGAGGAACAGAAAACGAGGAGAATATATGGGGAGGTAAATGTAACAGCACAAGTAAATGTAATTATGTACTATTCCTAACAGTCAGGAATTGTACTTATTACACTTAGTATTAAACCCAACCCGTCCTCGCAAATTCGTATAGTCAATATTGACTTATTAAATACGTGCATAGGTGACATACTAAACATAATAGATACCCTTAGAAAGCTTCATAGAAAACACCGACCTTACCTAAACTTGTTAGTATGTTAAGATAAGCATCTTATAGCTTCGTAATTACAATTGTTACTTAACCTGTTATAGGTATAGGTTAAGTAATAATTGTAATTAAGAAGCAATAAGATGCTTATCTTAACATACTAACAAGGTTAGGTAAGGTCGGTGTTTTCTATGAAACTTTTTAAGGGTATCTATTATGTTTAGTATATCACCTATGCACGTATTTAATAAGTCAATATTGACTATACGAATTTGCGAGGACGGGTTGCAACAACCGTACTGTCAATTCGGAGGATGGGTTGACTGGGGGACAGGGAAAGGTTGCAGTGGCCGGGTACAGCTAGTATATGTATATAAGTATAAAAATTACTTGTGTGTTTTGCAGTATACATATATGCATGTGAATATGTAGACCTCCAGGACTTAGTGTGGAGGTTAAGAGTACAAGAGCGACAATACACAGAGTGTAACGACTTACACCACCCAGCATCACCCGCTCTTACCCCGCTATACACAACACTCTCACGCACCCGCATCTCTCACTGTGTGCGTGTGTGTGTGTGTGTGTGTGTGTGTGTGTGTGTGTGTGTGTGTGTGTGTGTGTGTGTGTGTGTGTGTGTTGTTTTTGGCGGTTGAAAACAATGTCATCACTTTCGTCACAAACGGCATGTGACCTTGTGTTGTGTGGTAGTGCACGGTGCTGTGTGGTGGGGACGATCATAGGGTGGTGGTGGACGATCGAAGGGTGGTGGTGGACGATCACAGTGTGGTGGGGACGATCGTAGGGTGGTGGTGGACGATCGTAGGGTGGTGGTGACGATCATAGGATGGTGGTGGACGATCATAGGGTGGTGGTGGACGATCGTAGGGTGGTGGTGGACGATCGTAGGGTGGTGGTGGACGATCACAGGGTGATGGTGGGAGGACAATCCCTATACACACGGCGAAGTTTAAACTCTATACTTCCGGCCTCTAATGGTTGAATACCAGCCTCTAGCGTATCTGACAGAGCCGACCTCACATCTCTAAGCTTCGAGGATCTGGCAAAGGCCGCCCCAGCGTCTCTGGTTCACAGTCACTCTTCAGGAAGTCCTTCAGGGCTTCATAGAGCCCAAAGAGCTCTACTGCGGGCTTAAAGTGGCTCTTGATAGATTAAACTGATCCAAGTTCTCGAGNGGGGGGGGCCTATCTGCAAGACGTTCAATGGCAGACTGATGCGAAGGAAGTCAGCAAGTGAGATAATGGAACTCACAAGACAGAAATACAATGAAGCAATAGAACATGTTTACCTCTCAGGAAGGATAGGAGCAACTTGCTGTACCCCGCGAGGCTGGGCATGCTGTACCCCGCGAGGCTGGGCATGCTGTACCCCGCGAGGCTGGGCCTGCTGTTCCCCGCGAGGCTGGGCATGCTGTACCCCGCGAGGCTGGGCATGCTGTACCCCGCGAGGCTGGCATGCTGTACCCCACGAGGCTGGGCATGCTGTACCCCGCGAGGCTGGGCATGCTGTACCCCGCGAGGCTGGGCATGCTGTACCCCGCGAGGCTGGGCCTGCTGTACCCCGCGAGGCTGGGCCTGCTGTACCCCGCGAGGCTGGCCTGCTGTACCCCGCGAGGCTGGCCATGCTGTACCTGGCGAGGCTGGGCATGCTATACCCCGCGAGGCTGGGCCTGCTGTACCCCGCGAGGCTGGGCATGTCAACACACCACAAGAGGCAGGCTGCAGGGTCTGGTGACTGTGGAGGCGTCACTACAGTCCTTCACTGTTACCACCACAGATGACCCGCTCCAGACTTGGGGCGTGCAGCAGTGTGGACGTACAACAAAGTGGACGTGCAGCAGTGTGGACGTACAACAAAGTGGACGTGCAGCAGTGTGGGCGTACAACAAAGTGGACGTGCAGCAGTGTGGGCGTACAACAAAGTGGACGTACAGAATCGCATCAAATAGTAATCATTTACACTCCAAACACTCAGAGAACGAGCAGCAATCTTTGTGGGAGACAGCTGCTCACACCTGGGGTTGTCGCCCCCCCCCTTCTTGATCCTCCAACACTTACCCACACCTTCCCCTCCCATTCCCCCATACACCTCCCCTTACCCTTACCCACACACCTCCCCTCACTCACACACCTCCCCTCACTCACACACCTCCCCTCCCCTCACCTCGCCCACACACCTCCCCTTACCCACACACCTCCCCTCCCCTCACCTCACCCACACACCTCCCCTTACCCACACACCTCCCCTCCCCTCACCTCACCCACACACCTCCCCTTACCCACACACCTCCCCTCCCCTCACCTCACCCACACACCTCCCCTTACCCACACACCTCCCCTCCCCTCACCTCACCCACACACCTCCCCTTACCCACACACCTCCCCTCCCCTCACCTCACCCACACACCTCCCCTCACACACACCTCCCCTCCCCTCCCCTCACCCACATACCTCCTCTCTCACACACTTTCTTTTCTGCTCTGTAATGAGATTTCTTGGAGTATGCGAGGCTTGGCACCGTTGGAGAGAGCGGCACTCCTGGGGAAACAAGGAACAAGTGTACGAACCAATAGGCAATAAGGGAGCGTGTGGCCCCGTGGAGTGTGGCGCAGCCAACACATGAGTGGTGCAGGTGTAGGTGATGGCGCCCGCCCCGGCGCCACCACTCTACAGCACCCGCCTCAACACCCTCTCTCTCCTCACCAACAATGTGCATGTAGGGGCAACTGTAGGGGACTAGAGGTGCAACCCTGAGAGGCTAGAGACCTTTCATCGAAGCCGAAGTCCAGTCTGAAGAGCCCCACAAATCCTGGAAGAGATGGAGATCGCTCAGAAATGCAGGGCTTTTCCTGCAAGAGGTGGAAGCCTACTGCCCTGCCTGATATGCCCAGCTAGGAGCGTCCTCCTGGCGCAGTAGAGGCCAGAGGACAGGGCGCCCGGAGAGGCCAGAGGACAGGGCGCCCGGAGAGACCAGAGGACAGGGCGCCCGGAGAGGCCAGAGGACAGGGCGCCCGGAGAGACCAGAGGACAGGGCGCCCGGAGAGGCCAGAGGACAGGGCGCCCGGAGAGGCCAGAGGACAGGGCGCCCGGAGAGGCCAGAGGACAGGGCGCCCGGAGAGACCAGAGGACAGGGCGCCCGGAGAGGCCAGAGGACAGGGCGCCCGGAGAGGCCAGAGGACAGGGCGCCCGGAGAGACCAGAGGACAGGGCGCCCGGAGAGGCCAGAGGACAGGGCGCCCGGAGAGACCAGAGGACAGGGCGCCCGGAGAGACCAGAGGACAGGGCGCCCGGAGAGACCAGAGGACAGGGCGCCCGGAGAGGCCAGAGGACAGGGCGCCCGGAGAGACCAGAGGACAGGGCGCCCGGAGAGGCCAGAGGACAGGGCGCCCGGAGAGGCCAGAGGACAGGGCGCCCGGAGAGACCAGAGGACAGGGCGCCCGGAGAGACCAGAGGACAGGGCGCCCGGAGAGGCCAGAGGACAGGGCGCCCGGAGAGACCAGAGGACAGGGCGCCCGGAGAGGCCAGAGGACAGGGCGCCCGGAGAGGCCAGAGGACAGGGCGCCCGGAGAGGCCAGAGGACAGGGCGCCCGGAGAGGCCAGAGGACAGGGCGCCCGGAGAGGCCAGAGGACAGGGCGCCCGGAGAGGCCAGAGGACAGGGCGCCCGGAGAGACCAGAGGACAGGGCGCCCGGAGAGACCAGAGGACAGGGCGCCCGGAGAGGCCAGAGGACAGGGCGCCCGGAGAGGCCAGAGGACAGGGCGCCCGGAGAGGCCAGAGGACAGGGCGCCCGGAGAGACCAGAGGACAGGGCGCCCGGAGAGGCCAGAGGACAGGGCGCCCGGAGAGGCCAGAGGACAGGGCGCCCGGAGAGGCCAGAGGACAGGGCGCCCGGAGAGGCGAGGAGCGTGGCGACGGTCACAAACGTCAGCAACTCTACTTTAATACCGGGCAGCAGCTTCCTTGTCGCCCCGCGCTCCCTCCTCGCCCCATCGGGGATTTTTGTTGGTATTGTTGTGTCGGGTGAAATACCGAACCGGTGTGCGTCAACCGCTGCCCCCGGGCCATCTGGTGATGCCACTGTCATCCACGAGGCACAGGGCCGCACCTCCACCATGCTGGCCGCGTTTGGAGGCGGGAATGAGCGAGAGAGAGCGGAGGTGAGGATTAAAGTCAACCCGGAATGAAGAGCATAAGACCATAATGTTTTAATGTCGCCCGCGCCAGGCATCTGAAATTAATTCCCGGGGTAAGATGGGGAGGCATTATATCACAGGAGGTACAGCCTTCAGCCAGACACCTCGCTACATGATGGCCTCCAGCGTCAGGTGTTGCTGACGATGCCACGCCTCCCCCCCACACGCCAATACACACGCACACAAACATGCGACGGTGCACACACACACACACACCAGTTGATTGACAGTTGAGAGGCGGGACTAAAGAGCCGAAGCTCAAACCCCGCTAGCACAACTAGTTGAGTACACACACATTGCATCTCTTCACTTTCAACCAATTCTTAAAACAAATGTCCAAGTATTTCTGGAGGCAGGTTGGCAGTGCAATATTAAAGTTACCCCTGGCTGACACACACGCTCTCTCTTAATAAACTTGAGGGTACCCCAGGATGAGGGAATAAACATGAGGGCCAACATCTACATAATGAATAATGCGGAGGCATTCATGAGAGAGAGGGAGAGGTACGTGGCTCGGTGGGCTGCGACACTCCGGTAATGTCACCTCTCACACGCTGGTCTGAGAGGGACCCCGAGGCCAGTCTCTGCTCCGGGAACACCCGGCCACAATCTCTATACCGCCATGCTCAATATCTCCCTCTGGAAGCTCTTCTTAAAGCTGTTCTCACTGTGGAAACATAAGAACAATTCCAATTTAACTTACCTAGTTTGTGGGTCTGTCACTTGCTGTGGATGGTGGAGTGACAGTAGAGCTTCTTGCAGGTCTGCGTTCAATCCCCGACTGTCTAAGTGGTTGGGCACCATTTTTCTCACTCGTCCCATTCCAAATCCCTATCCTCATATCCCTTTCAAGTGTTATATAGTCGTGTATGTGTGTGTAATATGTATATATATAGGCATGTATATATGTAATAATATATAGGCATGTATAATATGTATATATACAAGTGTGTATATATAGGCTTACTGCTTTCTCCTTATATTTACCTTACCTAGTTTATAGTAGTCTCCCCCCGTATGTGTAGCCCCTACATGTGTGTAGCCCCATCATGTGTGTAGCCCCTACATGTGTGTAGCCCCATCATGTGTGTATTAACTGTTCATGTTTGGGACAAAATATGGCAGAGGCTGACCTTGTAGGGGGAAGGTGGGTGCTCCTGCACCAGTGGTACCCCGGACTCCTCACTCACCTGTTGGGGGAGAAGTATAGCGTCAGTACATAACTGGTTACTAAGCCGGTGAAGGTAGGCCGCCTTCCCGGTACTGTCGTGCCAAACACTCAGTAATCCATCATGGCGTCAAGAGCCAGTAATGTCCCTCGGTTACACCACAATTTAGAACTTTAGAATCATTAATACTGCGCTTCTATGACTTAAAGGCGCGCATGATCTATCGCAGCGCATTGAAGCTCGGTATTATGTGCTGAACTGCGGTATAATTATAAGAATGGGACATTTGGGTTGCCAACTGACAGCATTGACCACAAAGGTGCCACTAGGAGCGCCACCATTCTCAGCAGAGCGCCAGCTGGTGGACGTAAACAAAGGCAGGAGTGGTATCATTTGCTTCAACCCTTCCCTCTCC
>WNGS01005451.1:15331-43132 GCA_020271785.1 Procambarus virginalis | reverse complement strand
AGTGTGGACGTACAACAAAGTGGACGTACAACAAAGTGGACGTGCAGCAGTGTGGACGTACAACAAAGTGGACGTACAACAAAGTGGACGTGCAGCAGTGTGGACGTACAACAAAGTGGACGTACAACAAAGTGGACGTGCAGCAGTGTGGACGTGCAGCAGTGTGGACGTACAACAAAGTGGACGTACAACAAAGTGGACGTGCAACAGTGTGGACGTACAACAAAGTGAACGTACAACAAAGTGGACGTGCAGCAGTGTGGACGTACAACAAAGTGGACGTACAACAAAGTGGACGTACAACAAAGTGGACGTGCAGCAGTGTGGACGTACAACAAAGTGGACGTACAACAAAGTGGACGTGCAACAGTGTGGACGTACAACAAAGTGAACGTACAACAAAGTGGACGTGCAGCAGTGTGGACGTACAACAAAGTGGACGTACAACAAAGTGGACGTACAACAAAGTGGACGTGCAGCAGTGTGGACGTACAACAAAGTGGACGTACAACAAAGTGGACGTGCAGCAGTGTGGACGTACAACAAAGTGGACGTACAGAATCGCATCAAATAGTAATCATTTACACTCCAAACACTCAGAGAACGAGCAGCAATCTTTGTGGGAGACAGCTGCTCACACCTGGGTTGTCGCCCCCCCCCCCTTCTTGATCCTCCAACACTTACCCACACCTTCCCCTCCCATTCCCCATACACCTCCCCTTACCCTTACCCACACACCTCCCCTCACTCACACACCTCCCCTCACTCACACACCTCCCCTCCCCTCACCTCACCCACACACCTCCCCTCCCCTTACCCACACACCTCCCCTCCCCTTACCCACACACCTCCCCCCCTTACCCACACACCTCCCCTCCCCTTACCCACACACCTCCCCTCCCCTTACCCACACACCTCCCCTCCCCTTACCCACACACCTCCCCTCCCCTCACCCACACACCTCCTCTCTCACACACTTTCTTCTCTGCTCTGTAATGAGATTTCTTGGAGTATGCGAGGCTTGGCACCGTTGGAGAGAGCGGCACTCCTGGGGAAACAAGGAACAAGTGTACGAACCAATAGGCAATAAGGGAGCGTGTGGCCCCGTGGAGTGTGGCGCAGCCAACACATGAGTGGTGCAGGTGTAGGTGATGGCGCCCGCCCCGGCGCCACCACTCTACAGTACCCGCCTCAACACCCTCTCTCTCCTCACCAACAATGTGCATGTAGGGGCAACTGTAGGGGACTAGAGTTGCAACCCTGAGAGGCTAGAGACCTTTCATCGAAGCCGAAGTCCAGTCTGAAGAGCCCCACAAATCCTGGAAGAGATGGAGATCGCTCAGAAATGCAGGGCTTTTCCTGCAAGAGGTGGAAGCCTACTGCCCTGCCTGATATGCCCAGCTAGGAGCGTCCTCCTGGCGCAGTAGAGGCCAGAGGACAGGGCGCCTGGAGAGGCCAGAGGACAGGGCGCCTGGAGAGGCCAGAGGACAGGGCGCCCGGAGAGGCCAGAGGACAGGGCGCCGGAGAGGCCAGAGGACAGGGCGCCTGGAGAGACCAGAGGACAGGGCGCCCGGAGAGACCAGAGGACAGGGCGCCTGGAGAGACCAGAGGACAGGGCGCCCGGAGAGGCCAGAGGACAGGGCGCCTGGAGAGACCAGAGGACAGGGCGCCCGGAGAGGCCAGAGGACAGGGCGCCTGGAGAGACCAGAGGACAGGGCGCCCGGAGAGGCCAGAGGACAGGGCGCCCGGAGAGGCCAGAGGACAGGGCGCCTGGAGAGACCAGAGGACAGGGCGCCCGGAGAGGCCAGAGGACAGGGCGCCCGGAGAGGCCAGAGGACAGGGCGCCCGGAGAGACCAGAGGACAGGGCGCCCGGAGAGGCCAGAGGACAGGGCGCCCGGAGAGGCCAGAGGACAGGGCGCCCGGAGAGGCCAGAGGACAGGGCGCCCGGAGAGGCCAGAGGACAGGGCGCCCGGAGAGACCAGAGGACAGGGCGCCCGGAGAGGCCAGAGGACAGGGCGCCCGGAGAGGCCAGAGGACAGGGCGCCCGGAGAGACCAGAGGACAGGGCGCCCGGAGAGCCCAGAGGACAGGGCGCCCGGAGAGACCAGAGGACAGGGCGCCCGGAGAGGCCAGAGGACAGGGCGCCCGGAGAGGCCAGAGGACAGGGCGCCCGGAGAGGCCAGAGGACAGGGCGCCCGGAGAGGCCAGAGGACAGGGCGCCCGGAGAGGCCAGAGGACAGGGCGCCCGGAGAGGCCAGAGGACAGGGCGGCCGGAGAGGCCAGAGGACAGGGCGCCCGGAGAGGCCAGAGGACAGGGCGCCCGGAGAGGCCAGAGGACAGGGCGCCCGGAGAGGCCAGAGGACAGGGCGGCCGGAGAGCCCAGAGGACAGGGCGCCCGGAGAGACCAGAGGACAGGGCGCCCGGAGAGGCCAGAGGACAGGGCGCCCGGAGAGGCCAGAGGACAGGGCGCCCGGAGAGGCCAGAGGACAGGGCGCCCGGAGAGGCCAGAGGACAGGGCGCCCGGAGAGACCAGAGGACAGGGCGGCCGGAGAGGCCAGAGGACAGGGCGCCCGGAGAGACCAGAGGACAGGGCGCCCGGAGAGGCCAGAGGACAGGGCGCCCGGAGAGGCCAGAGGACAGGGCGCCCGGAGAGGCCAGAGGACAGGGCGCCCGGAGAGGCCAGAGGACAGGGCGCCCGGAGAGGCCAGAGGACAGGGCGCCCGGAGAGGCCAGAGGACAGGGCGCCGGAGAGACCAGAGGACAGGGCGCCCGGAGAGGCCAGAGGACAGGGCGCCCGGAGAGACCAGAGGACAGGGCGCCCGGAGAGGCCAGAGGACAGGGCGCCCGGAGAGGCGAGGAGCGTGGCGACGGTCACAAACGTCAGCAACTCTACTTTAATACCAAGCAGCAGCTTCCTTGTCGCCCCGCGCTCCCTCCTCGCCCCATCGGAGATTTTTGTTGGTATTGTTGTGTCGGGTGAAATACCGAACCGGTGTGCGTCAACCGCTGCCCCCGGGGCCATCTGGTGGTGCCACTGTCATCCACGAGGCACAGGGCCGCACCTCCACCATGCTGGCCGCGTTTGGAGGCGGGAATGAGCGAGAGAGAGCGGAGGTGAGGATTAAAGTCAACCCGGAATGAAGAGCATAAGACCATAATGTTTTAATGTCGCCCGCGCCAGGCATCTGAAATTAATTCCCGGGGTAAGATGGGGAGGCAGTATATCACAGCAGGTACAGCCTTCAGCCAGACACCTCGCTACATGATGGCCTCCAGCGTCAGGTGTTGCTCACGCTGCCACGCCTCCCCCCACACGCCAATACACACGCACACAAACATGCGACGGCACACACACACACACACACACACACACACACACACACACACACACACACACACACACACACACACACACACACACACACACACACACACAGTTGATTGACAGTTGAGAGGCGGGACCAAGGAGCCGAAGCTCAACCCTCGCTAAGACAACTAGTTGAGTACACACACATTGCATCTCTTCACTTCCAACCAATTCTTAAAACAAATGTCCAAGTATTTCTGGAGGCAGGTTGGCAGTGCAATATTAAAGTTACCCCTGGCTGACACACACACGCTCTCTCTTAATAAACTTGAGGGTACCCCAGGATGAGGGAATAAACATGAAGGCCAACATCTACATAATGAATAATGCGGAGGCATTCATGAGACAGAGGGAGAGGTACGTGGCTCGGTGGGCTGCGACACTCCGGTAATGTCACCTCTCACACGCTGTTCTGAGAGGGTACAGCACACCAGGACCCGAGGCCAGTCTGTGCTCCGGGAACACCCGGCCACAATCTCTATACCGCCATGCTCAATATCTCCCTCTGGAAGCTCTTCTTAAAGCTGTTCTCACTGTGGAAACATAAGAACAATTCCAATTTAACTTACCGAGTTTGTGGGTCTGTCACTTGCTGTGGATGGTGGAGTGACAGTAGAGCTTCTTGCAGGTCTGCGTTCAATCCCCGACTGTCTAAGTAGTTGGGCACCATTTTTCTCACTCGTCCCATTCCAAATCCCTATCCTCATATCCCTTTCAAGTGTTATATAGTCGTGTATGTGTGTGTAATATGTATATATATAGGCATGTATATATGTAATAATATATAGGCATGTATATATGTAATAAATATAGGCATGTATAATATGTATATATACAAGTGTGTATATATAGGCTTACTGCTTTCTCCTTATATTTACCTTACCTAGTTTATAGTAGTCTCCCCCCCCCCGTATGTGTAGCCCCTACATGTGTGTAGCCCCTACATGTGTGTAGCCCCTACATGTGTGTAGCCCTACATGTGTGTAGCCCCTACATGTGTGTAGCCCCTACATGTGTGTAGCCCCTACATGTGTGTAGCCCCTACATGTGTGTAGCCCCTACATGTGTGTAGCCCCTACATGTGTGTAGCCCCTACATGTGTGTAGCCCCTACATGTGTGTAGCCCCTACATGTGTGTAGCCCCTACATGTGTGTAGCCCCACCATGTGTGTAGCCCCTACATGTGTGTAGCCCCATCATGTGTGTAGCCCCATCATGTGTGTAGCCCCCACATGTGTGTAGCCCCACCATGTGTGTAGCCCTACATGTGTGTAGCCCCATCATGTGTGTAGCCCTACATGTGTGTAGCCCCATCATGNTGCCATTAATGACTGTAATTACCATGTCTTCTCTGTTTTGTCAACGGTCATTACTGCCGCTCGGACCATTAAGAACAGTATCTGTGGGCTACGACCTGTGTCGCGGTCCGTGGGCCACCTAACGGCGTCGGAGCGTACCATAGGTCTCCCTGGACGCCCTGGGGGCCACCTAGCGGCGTCGGAGCGTACCAAAGGTCTCCCTGGACGCCCTGGAGGCCACCTAGCGGCGTCGGAGCGTACCAAAGGTCTCCCTGGATGCCCTGGGGGCCACCTAGCGGCGTCGGAGCGTACCAAAGGTCTCCCTGGATGCCCTGGGGGCCACCTAACGGCGTCGGAGCGTACCAAAGGTCTCCCTGGACGCCCTGGGGGCCACCTAGCGGCGTCGTAGCGTACCAAAGGTCTCCCTGGATGCCCTGGGGGCCACCTAACGGCGTCGGAGCGTACCAAAGGTCTCCCTGGACGCCTTGGAGGCCACCTAGCGGCGTCGGAGCGTACCAAAGGTCTCCCTGGACGCCCTGGGGGCCACCTAGCGGCGTCGGAGCGTACCAAAGGTCTCCCTGGATGCCCTGGGGGCCACCTAGCGGCGTCGGAGCGTACCTAAGGTCTCCCCCGACGCCCCGCGGGTCACCTAGCGGCGTCGGAGCGTACCAAAGGTCCCCCCTGATGCCCCGCGGGCCACCTAGCGGCGTCGGAGCGTACCAAAGGTCTCCCCCGACGCCCCGCGGGTCACCTAGCGGCGTCGGAGCGTACCAAAAGTAACCCCAGACGCCCCGTGGGTCACCTAGCGGCGTCGGAGCGTACCAAAGGTCCCCCCTGCCGCCCCGCGGGCCACCTAGCGGCGTCGGAGCGTACCAAACGTCCCCCCTGCCGCCCCGGGGGCCACCTAGCGGCGTCGGAACGTACCAAAGGTCCCCCCTGATGCCCCGGGGGCCACCTAGCGGCGTCGGAGCGTACCAAAGGTCTCCCTGGATGCCCTGGGGGCCACCTAGCGGCGTCGGAGCGTACCAAAGGTCCCCCCTGATGCCCCGCGGGCCACCTAGCGGCGTCGGAGCGTACCAAAGGTCTCCCTGGACGCCCTGGGGCCACCTAGCGGCGTCGGAGCGTACCAAAGGTCTCCCCCGACGCCCCGCAGTCTCCACCAGGATAATATAATGAGAGTTGTACCGCCTGTAACAAAGGTGTCAGTATGGGTGTAACAGTATGGGACAAAGATCACTACAATACCTGACATATTCACTACTCAAGATCATCACTGTTCTCCATAGGGGATCGTTGGTAGTAGTAGTAGTAGGCATCCATCAGTCTCAGGAGACTATGGAGTTGCGCTCTGGTTGTCGGTCTGAAGTGGCCTCACCAGGGCGCAAAGCCAGGGTAGGTTGATTCGGGGGAGAAGCTGTTACCCAGGCAGCAGGTCCCCCTCTCCACGGCGCTGAAAGTGGTGATGGTGGTATCACTTGACTATATCACCATCACCACTAGATCGTAGATGATGACTATATGGCACTCTCCCATGATGCCTGGCACTCTCCAACGCGTCCTGGCACTCTCCCACGATGCATGCCACTCTCCCACGCTGCATGGACCTCTCCCACGCGTCCTGGCACTCTCCCACGCTGCCTGGCACTCTCCAACGCGTCCTGGCACTCTCCCACGATGCATGCCACTCTCCCACGCTGCATGGACCTCTCCCACGCGTCCTGGCACTCTCCCACGCTGCCTGGCACTCTTCCACGCTGCCTGGCACTCTTCCACGCTGCCTGGCACTCCTGTTCCATCACTTGCCTTCACCAGGGGCACGGTATTACCCTGGCATCTCCTACGCTGCCTGGCACTCTGTAGGATTACCTGTGTACTACATGGTGTGTGTGTGTGTGTGTGTGTGTGTGTGTGTGTGTGTGTGTGTGTGTGTGTGTGTGTGTGTGTGTGTGTGTGTGTGTGTATGTAGGGAGCTGGTCCACACCTTTCATCAAGTACACAGGACCACCCCCCCCCCTGGTGAAGGCCCTGCCACACCACCTACCCTCCCCCCCCCCTGTCTCTCTCTCTCTTCTCGTCAACCTACATGTATTCACCTAGTTGTGATTGCGGGGGTTGAGCTCTGCTCTTTCGGCCCGCCTCTCAACTGTCAATCAATCAACTAACTTCTCTCCCCGTCTGGCGTCATAAGAATCATTGATCACAAACCAGTAAACATTACAGACTGCTTAGCGCAAAATTAACCGTTAACATCATAAATAAAAGTAACGCTATTTATCCCGCTGATGAAAATATTTATTATAAATTATCAACATTCGTAAAATGATTCAATACTGCCGCTGTAAGAACTAGAGGCGAGATTTAGTTTGAGATGCGATTCACAACGGGCGAGAGCGTGATAAATAAGAGTGACAAATAAGAGTGACAAATAAGAGTGACAAATAAGCGTGACAAATAAGCGTGACAAAGAGAAGACAAGACAGCAGTACTGACCGTCACATACAACAAGATGTCTAAAGGCCACAGTATAAAGAGCGCGTGTGAGCGTGCGCGCGTGCCACCGGTAATGAGGGCGGGAGACGCCGAGGTAAGTGTGTATAGTTACCCAGCCCGGCGGTGCGTGCATCCTGCCTCCCCTGCCTCGCTCACCTCCCGTGGCCTCCCGTGGCCCCGGCTGACCTCCCGTGGCCTCCCGTGGCCCCGGGTGACCTCCTGTGGCCTCCCCTGGCCCCGGTGACCTCCTGTGGCCTCCCCTGGCCCCGGCTGACCTCCTGTGGCCTCCCCTGGCCCCGGCTGACCTCCTGTGGCCTCCCCTGGCCCCGGCTGACCTCCTGTGGCCTCCCTGGCCCCGGCTGACCTCCTGTGGCCTCCCCTGGCCCCGGCTGACCTCCTGTGGCCTCCCCTGGCCCCGGCTGACCTCCTGTGGCCTCCCCTGGCCCCGGCTGACCTCCTGTGGCCTCCCCTGGCCCCGGCTGACCTCCTGTGGCCTCCCGTGGCCCCGGCTGACCTCCTGTGGCCTCCCGTGGCCCCGGCTGACCTCCTGTGGCCTCGCTGCCCGTCCACTGTGACCTAATAACAAAGTTTTTAGTTTCATAGTGGGCGGCGTGTGGCCGCTGTTGACGAGGAAGAGCCTGTAGTGACCTGTTGCCACCAGGGGGCTCCAGCGGCCACCGGACGGGTTCGAGGCTTCACCCAGCACGACCACCATTAAAACCGCGCGCAATCTCACCCTGCCGCCACCGCCGCCGCCACCGCCGCCGCCACCGCCGCCGCCACCGCCGCCGCCACCGCCGACAAATTAATGTTTCGAATTTATGACGAGGCGTGAGCACGGCCCCGAGGAGACACCAGGCTCGGGGATGGGTCGTTCTTACTGCGTCTTAGCGCAAGGATCAGAATGCTGTAGTTCTGACGTGGTGCCTGACCCCGAAAGTCTCGCGACATGATGAAGGATGTTAAGCAAGTGGTGTCAGACCGGCACGAAGGTGGTGTCAGACCAGCACGAAGGTGGTGTCAGACCAGCACGAAGGTGGTGTCAGACCAGCACGAAGGTGGTGTCAGACCAGCACGAAGGTGGTGTCAGGCCAGCACCAAGGTAGTGTCAGGCCAGCACCAAGGTGGTGTCAGGCCAGCACCAAGGTAGTGTCAGGCCAGCACCAAGGTGGTGTCAGACCAGCACCAAGGTAGTGTCAGGCCAGCACCAAGGTGGTGTCAGGCCAGCACCAAGGTAGTGTCAGGCCAGCACCAAGGTGGTGTCAGGCCAGCACCAAGGTGGTGTCAGACCAGCACGAAGGTGGTGTCAGACCAGCACCAAGGTAGTGTCAGGCCAGCACCAAGGTAGTGTCAGACCAGCACCAAGGTAGTGTCAGGCCAGCACCAAGGTGGTGTCAGACCAGCACCAAGGTGGTGTCAGGCCAGCACCAAGGTAGTGTCAGGCCAGCACCAAGGTGGTGTCAGGCCGGCACCAAGGTGGTGTCAGGCCAGCACCAAGGTGGTGTCAGACCAGCACCAAGGTAGTGTCAGACCAGCACCAAGGTAGTGTCAGGCCAGCACCAAGGTAGTGTCAGACCAGCACCAAGGTGGTGTCAGGCCGGCACCAAGGTGGTGTCAGGCCAGCATCAAGGTGGTGTCAGGCCAGCACCAAGGTGGTGTCAGACCAGCACCAAGGTGGTGTCAGGCCAGCACCAAGGTGGTGTCAGACCAGCACCAAGGTGGTGTCAGACCAGCACGAAGGTGGTGTCAGACCAGCACCAAGGTGGTGTCAGACCAGCACGAAGGTGGTGTCAGGCCAGCACCAAGGTGGTGTCAGACCAGCACCAAGGTAGTGTCAGACCAGCACCAAGGTGGTGTCAGACCAGCACCAAGGTGGTGTCAGACCAGCACCAAGGTGGTGTCAGACCAGCACCAAGGTGGTGTCAGACCAGCACCAAGGTGGTGTCAGGCCAGCACCAAGGTGGTGTCAGGCCGGCACCAAGGTGGTGTCAGGCCAGCACCAAGGTGGTGTCAGGCCAGCACCAAGGTGGTGTCAGGCCAGCACCAAGGTGGTGTCAGGCCAGCACCAAGGTGGTGTCAGGCCAGCACCAAGGTGGTGTCAGGCCAGCACCAAGGTAGTGTCAGACCAGCACCAAGGTGGTGTCAGACCAGCACCAAGGTGGTGTCAGACCAGAACCAAGGTGGTGTCAGACCAGCACCAAGGTGGTGTCAGACCAGCACCAAGGTGGTGTCAGACCAGCACCAAGGTGGTGTCAGACCAGCATAGGTACACTCTGTGACTGGCTGTGTCAAGACGCCACACAGCAGAGCACCACAGTGGATACAGCCGGACTCATTACCTGGCCTTGAATAATAGCTCATTTAAATTAACTTAATATGTACACTCAATACTTACGGTGGTCGTGCTGGGTACACAGTACCTAGTCTCTATGTTGGACGTTAGTACACTAGTATGAGTCAATGGGTACACCTTCAGTACACTAGTATGAGTCAATGGGTACACCTTCAGTACACTAGCATGAGTCAATGAGTACACCTTCAGTACACTAGCATGAGTCAGTGAGTACACCCACAGTACACTAGCATGAGTCAATGGGTACACCTTCAGTACACTAGCATGAGTCAGTGAGTACACCCACAGTACACTAGCATGAGTCAATGGGTACACCTTCAGTACACTAGTATGAGTCAATGGGTACACCTTCAGTACACTAGCATGAGTCAATAGGTAAACCCACAGTACACTAGCATGAGTCAGTGGGTACACCCACAGTACACTAGCATGAGTCAGTGGGTACACCCACAGTACACTAGCATGAGTCAGTGGGTACACCCACAGTACACTAGCATGAGTCAGTGGGTACACCCACAGTACACTAGCATGAGTCAGTGGGTACACCCACAGTACACTAGCATGAGTCAGTGGGTACACCCACAGTACACTAGCATGAGTCAATGGGTACACCCACAGTACACTAGCATGAGTCAATGGGTACACCCACAGTACACTAGCATGAGTCAATGGGTACACCCACAGTACACTAGCATGAGTCAGTGGGTACACCCACAGTACACTAGCATGAGTCAGTGGGTACACCCACAGTACACTAGCATGAGTCAGTGGGTACACCCACAGTACACTAGCATGAGTCAATGGGTACACCCACAGTACACTAGCATGAGTCAATGGGTACACCCACAGTACACTAGCATGAGTCAGTGGGTACACCCACAGTACACTAGCATGAGTCAGTGGGTACACCCACAGTACACTAGCATGAGTCAATGGGTACACCCACAGTACACTAGCATGAGTCAATGGGTACACCCACAGTACACTAGCATGAGTCAGTGGGTACACCCACAGTACACTAGCATGAGTCAGTGGGTACACCCACAGTACACTAGCATGAGTCAGTGGGTACACCCACAGTACACTAGCATGAGTCAATGGGTACACCACAGTACACTAGCATGAGTCAATGGGTACACCACAGTACACTAGCATGAGTCAATGGGTACACCCACAGTACACTAGCATGAGTCAGTGGGTACACCCACAGTACACTAGCATGAGTCAGTGGGTACACCCACAGTACACTAGCATGAGTCAATGGGTACACCCACAGTACACTAGCATGAGTCAGTGGGTACACCCACAGTACACTAGCATGAGTCAGTGGGTACACCCACAGTACACTAGCATGAGTCAATGGGTACACCCACAGTACACTAGCATGAGTCAATGGGTACACCCACAGTACACTAGCATGAGTCAGTGGGTACACCCACAGTACACTAGCATGAGTCAGTGGGTACACCCACAGTACACTAGCATGAGTCAATGGGTACACCCACAGTACACTAGCATGAGTCATGGGTACACCCACAGTACACTAGCATGAGTCAGTGGGTACACCCACAGTACACTAGCATGAGTCAGTGGGTACACCCACAGTACACTAGCATGAGTCAGTGGGTACACCCACAGTACACTAGCATGAGTCAGTGGGTACACCCACAGTACACTAGCATGAGTCAATGGGTACACCCACAGTACACTAGCATGAGTCAGTGGGTACACCCACAGTACACTAGCATGAGTCAGTGGGTACACCCACAGTACACTAGCATGAGTCAGTGGGTACACCCACAGTACACTAGCATGAGTCATGGGTACACCCACAGTACACTAGCATGAGTCAGTGGGTACACCCACAGTACACTAGCATGAGTCAGTGGGTACACCCACAGTACACTAGCATGAGTCAATGGGTACACCCACAGTACACTAGCATGAGTCAATGGGTACACCCACAGTACACTAGCATGAGTCAGTGGGTACACCCACAGTACACTAGCATGAGTCAATGGGTACACCCACAGTACACTAGCATGAGTCAGTGGGTACACCCACAGTACACTAGCATGAGTCAATGGGTACACCCACAGTACACTAGCATGAGTCAGTGGGTACACCCACAGTACACTAGCATGAGTCAGTGGGTACACCCACAGTACACTAGCATGAGTCATGGGTACACCCACAGTACACTAGCATGAGTCAGTGGGTACACCCACAGTACACTAGCATGAGTCAGTGGGTACACCCACAGTACACTAGCATGAGTCATGGGTACACCCACAGTACACTAGCATGAGTCAGTGGGTACACCCACAGTACACTAGCATGAGTCAGTGGGTACACCCACAGTACACTAGCATGAGTCAGTGGGTACACCCACAGTACACTAGCATGAGTCAGTGGGTACACCCACAGTACACTAGCATGAGTCAATGGGTACACCCACAGTACACTAGCATGAGTCAGTGGGTACACCCACAGTACACTAGCATGAGTCAGTGGGTACACCCACAGTACACTAGCATGAGTCAATGGGTACACCCACAGTACACTAGCATGAGTCAGTGGGTACACCCACAGTACACTAGCATGAGTCAGTGGGTACACCCACAGTACACTAGCATGAGTCAGTGGGTACACCCACAGTACACTAGCATGAGTCAGTGGGTACACCCACAGTACACTAGCATGAGTCAGTGGGTACACCCACAGTACACTAGCATGAGTCAGTGGGTACACCCACAGTACACTAGCATGAGTCAGTGGGTACACCCACAGTACACTAGCATGAGTCAGTGGGTACACCCACAGTACACTAGCATGAGTCAGTGGGTACACCCACAGTACACTAGCATGAGTCAGTGGGTACACCCACAGTACACTAGCATGAGTCAGTGGGTACACCCACAGTACACTAGCATGAGTCAGTGGGTACACCCACAGTACACTAGCATGAGTCAGTGGGTACACCCACAGTACACTAGCATGAGTCAGTGGGTACACCCACAGTACACTAGCATGAGTCAGTGGGTACACCCACAGTACACTAGCATGAGTCAGTGGGTACACCCACAGTACACTAGCATGAGTCAGTGGGTACACCCACAGTACACTAGCATGAGTCAGTGGGTACACCCACAGTACACTAGCATGAGTCAGTGGGTACACCCACAGTACACTAGCATGAGTCAGTGGGTACACCCACAGTACACTAGCATGAGTCAGTGGGTACACCCACAGTACACTAGCATGAGTCAGTGGGTACACCCACAGTACACTAGCATGAGTCAATGGGTACACCCACAGTACACTAGCATGAGTCAGTGGGTACACCCACAGTACACTAGCATGAGTCAGTGGGTACACCCACAGTACACTAGCATGAGTCAATGGGTACACCCACAGTACACTAGCATGAGTCAGTGGGTACACCCACAGTACACTAGCATGAGTCAGTGGGTACACCCACAGTACACTAGCATGAGTCAGTGGGTACACCCACAGTACACTAGCATGAGTCAGTGGGTACACCCACAGTACACTAGCATGAGTCAGTGGGTACACCCACAGTACACTAGCATGAGTCAGTGGGTACACCCACAGTACACTAGCATGAGTCAATGGGTACACCCACAGTACACTAGCATGAGTCAGTGGGTACACCCACAGTACACTAGCATGAGTCAATGGGTACACCCACAGTACACTAGCATGAGTCAATGGGTACACCCACAGTACACTAGCATGAGTCAGTGGGTACACCCACAGTACACTAGCATGAGTCAGTGGGTACACCCACAGTACACTAGCATGAGTCAGTGGGTACACCCACAGTACACTAGCATGAGTCAATGGGTACACCCACAGTACACTAGCATGAGTCAGTGGGTACACCCACAGTACACTAGCATGAGTCAGTGGGTACACCCACAGTACACTAGCATGAGTCAGTGGGTACACCCACAGTACACTAGCATGAGTCAGTGGGTACACCCACAGTACACTAGCATGAGTCATGGGTACACCCACAGTACACTAGCATGAGTCAGTGGGTACACCCACAGTACACTAGCATGAGTCAGTGGGTACACCCACAGTACACTAGCATGAGTCAGTGGGTACACCCACAGTACACTAGCATGAGTCAGTGGGTACACCCACAGTACACTAGCATGAGTCAGTGGGTACACCCACAGTACACTAGCATGAGTCAGTGGGTACACCCACAGTACACTAGCATGAGTCAGTGGGTACACCCACAGTACACTAGCATGAGTCAGTGGGTACACCCACAGTACACTAGCATGAGTCAGTGGGTACACCCACAGTACACTAGCATGAGTCAGTGGGTACACCCACAGTACACTAGCATGAGTCAGTGGGTACACCCACAGTACACTAGCATGAGTCAGTGGGTACACCCACAGTACACTAGCATGAGTCAGTGGGTACACCCACAGTACACTAGCATGAGTCAGTGGGTACACCCACAGTACACTAGCATGAGTCAGTGGGTACACCCACAGTACACTAGCATGAGTCAGTGGGTACACCCACAGTACACTAGCATGAGTCAGTGGGTACACCACAGTACACTAGCATGAGTCAGTGGGTACACCCACAGTACACTAGCATGAGTCAGTGGGTACACCCACAGTACACTAGCATGAGTCAGTGGGTACACCCACAGTACACTAGCATGAGTCAGTGGGTACACCCACAGTACACTAGCATGAGTCAGTGGGTACACCCACAGTACACTAGCATGAGTCAGTGGGTACACCCACAGTACACTAGCATGAGTCAGTGGGTACACCCACAGTACACTAGCATGAGTCAGTGGGTACACCCACAGTACACTAGCATGAGTCAGTGGGTACACCCACAGTACACTAGCATGAGTCAGTGGGTACACCCACAGTACACTAGCATGAGTCAGTGGGTACACCCACAGTACACTAGCATGAGTCAGTGGGTACACCCACAGTACACTAGCATGAGTCAGTGGGTACACCCACAGTACACTAGCATGAGTCATGGGTACACCCACAGTACACTAGCATGAGTCAGTGGGTACACCCACAGTACACTAGCATGAGTCAGTGGGTACACCCACAGTACACTAGCATGAGTCAGTGGGTACACCCACAGTACACTAGCATGAGTCAGTGGGTACACCCACAGTACACTAGCATGAGTCAGTGGGTACACCCACAGTACACTAGCATGAGTCAGTGGGTACACCCACAGTACACTAGCATGAGTCAATGGGTACACCCACAGTACACTAGCATGAGTCAGTGAGTACACCCACAGTACACTAGCATGAGTCAGTGGGTACACCCACAGTACACTAGCATGAGTCAGTGGGTACACCCACAGTACACTAGCATGAGTCAGTGGGTACACCCACAGTACACTAGCATGAGTCAATGGGTACACCCACAGTACACTAGCATGAGTCAGTGGGTACACCCACAGTACACTAGCATGAGTCAGTGGGTACACCCACAGTACACTAGCATGAGTCAGTGGGTACACCCACAGTACACTAGCATGAGTCAATGGGTACACCTTCAGTACACTAGCATGAGTCAGTGAGTACCCTGACCTTCTAACGTGGTCAGAATGTTTCAGTTAGACAACATATGAACATTGGCCCTAGTATAAAGAACTACTCAAAAGGAGTTTGTAAATTGGTTAATTTTCACATTGCCCCGCATGATTAATTAGCTGTGAGACTCATTCATTTGTTTTGGAAATATCATTAATTATGTTTCATGAATAAAAATCAATCGGCATTGATGGTTGTTGAGACGACAGGGTAGAGGGAGGCCCGGTGCTCAGGGTAGTGAGGGAGAGAGTGTGTGTTCTGCCTGTGTCCTACACACTCTTTTAATGACTTTTCTACAAGACCGATTTTTCTGTTACAAGTTCTAATGATTAACATTCTATATACATTTGTACATACTGCGGCTCCTGCACACCGGTGCGTCCCGGGACATGATAGTGGTGATCAACGCCCCCAGCGGAAGTATCGGCCACCAAGACCCCAGCACGGAAATCATTAAAGGTTTCCTGCTCTCTGGCTTCCTTATTGTGTGGCAGTAAAGTGCTAATCTGCATATATGAGAGAGAATGTTTCTCTATCCAAGGTTGGAGGCCAGAGGTTTGAGGCTCGCCTCGCCCAACTTTGCAGGAAATGGTCTGGGGTACGGGAAGAACATAGGCTGGTCGAGGTCGGCCCAAGTCGAATACTTTGAGAAATATTACTATTTCTAAAGACCCCCAGGCGATTCATTTTCACTGAGTCAAGTGTGAGACATTTGGTGAGTTTCTTCTGGAGTTTTTCAGTGCTTTGTAATAATACATTTTCTGAGACCATAGAATTATTTCAGTGATTCTTAATACATTTTCTGATAGAAGAAGCGGCGCAATGTTTTGACGGGAGGGGGGAGTGGTGGGGACTAAGGGAGGGGGGAGTGGTGGGGACTAAGGGAGGGGGGAGGTGGTGGGGACTAAGGGAGGGGGGAGTGGTGGGGACTAAGGGAGGGGGAGTGGTGGGGACTAAGGGAGGGGGAGTGGTGGGGACTAAGGGAGGGGGAGTGGTGGGGACTAAGGGAGGGGGGAAGTGGTGGGGACTAAGGGAGGGGGGAGTGGTGGGGACTAAGGGAGGGGGAGTGGTGGGGACTAAGGGAGGGGGAGTGGTGGGGACTAAGGGAGGGGGGGAGTGGTGGGGACTAAGGGAGGGGGAATGGTGGGGACTAAGGGAGGGGGGAGTGGTGGGGACTAAGAGAGGGGGGAGTGGTGGGGACTAAGGGAGGGGGGAAGTGGTGGGGACTAAGGGAGGGGGAATGGTGGGGACTAAGGGAGGGGGGAGTGGTGGGGACTAAGGGAGGGGGGAGTGGTGGGGACTAAGGGAGGGGGGAGTGGTGGGGACTAAGGGAGGGGGGAAGTGGTGGGACTAAGGGAGGGGGGAGTGGTGGGGACTAAGCGATGGGGAGTGGTGGGGACTAAGGGAGGGGGGGAGTGGTGGGGACTAAGGGAGAGGGAATGGTGGGGACTAAGGGAGGGGGGAGTGGTGGGGACTAAGGGAGGGGGAGTGGTGGGGACTAAGGGAGGGGGAAGTGGTGGGGACTAAGGGAGGGGGGAAGTGGTGGGGACTAAGGGAGGGGGAGTGGTGGGACTAAGGGAGGGGGGAGTGGTGGGGACTAAGGGAGGGGGAGTGGTGGGGACTAAGGGAGGGGGGAAGTGGTGGGGACTAAGGGAGGGGGAGTGGTGGGGACTAAGGGAGGGGGGAAGTGGTGGGTACTAGGGGAGGGGGGAGTGGTGGGACTAAGGGAGGGGGAATGGTGGGACTAAGGGAGGGGGAGTGGTGGGGACTAAGGGAGGGGGAAGTGGTGGGTACTAGGGGAGGGGGAGTGGTGGGGACTAAGGGAGGGGGAATGGTGGGGACTAAGGGAGGGGGGGAGTGGTGGGGACTAAGGGAGGGGGGAGTGGTGGGGACTAAGGGAGGGGGGAAGTGGTGGGTACTAGGGGAGGGGGGAGTGGTGGGGACTAAGGGAGGGGGGAGTGGTGGGTACTAGGGGAGGGGGAGTGGTGGGGACTAAGGGAGGGGGAATGGTGGGGACTAAGGGAGGGGGAGTGGTGGGGACTAAGGGAGGGGGAAGTGGGGGTACTAGGGGAGGGGGGAGTGGTGGGGACTAAGGGAGGGGGAATGGTGGGGACTAAGGGAGGGGGAGTGGTGGGGACTAAGGGAGGANAATGAGAGGTGAGGCAGGCACCTGACGCCGAGGGCGAGACACCACAACCTGCTGGATATACCTATAGTGACGCAGCGCCTCACCTGCCAGCCTCGCCGCCTGGCTGGCTGGCTGGCTACCGGATCCCCGACACACACGGTTCGATACCACACCTTCAAAGCCCAGGTCATCCGAATGGCTTCGCTGAACGATCGTTCGAAGTCATCAATTTGGCGCCAGTATTGTGACTGGCGGATCATGTCGACCAATTACTGCACGCCGCTCAACACTGATATGAAGCGATTTAATTCATCACTATCAGTGATGAATAATACTGCATGATAGCGACGGATGGTGACATGATAAAGAGCGGATGATGGTGAGTGTGTGTGAGCACATAGCGTCTATCTACCACTCTATTTCACAGGTGATCAACTGCACTATGATGGCGCCAGCGTGGTCATCCCCGGTGACGCCGCCTGATGGATGGCTTCAATGTCTCGGGATAGTTAATGTTGTTTGAGTACTTCAGTAAACCTTCTGGTGAAGATATTAGCACGCGCTCAGAGGTCCTGCTTGGGTCCTGCTGTTGGCTCAGAGGTCCTGCTTGGCCCTGCTGTTGGCTCAGAGGTCCTGCTTGGCCCTGCTGTTGGCTCAGAGGTCCTGCTTGACCCGGCTGTTGGCTCAGAGGTCCTGCTTGGCCCTGCTGTTGGCTCAGAGGTCCTGCTTGACCCTGCTGTTGGCTCAGAGGTCCTGCTTGTCCCTGCTGTTGGCTCAGAGGTCCTGCTTGTCCCTGCTGTTGGCTCAGAGGTCCTGCTTGTCCCTGCTGTTGGCTCAGAGGTCCTGCTTGACCCTGCTGTTAGCTCAGAGGTCCTGCTTGGTCCTGCTGTTAGCTCAGAGGTCCTGCTTGACCCTGCTGTTACCTCAGAGGTCCTGCTTGACCCTGCTGTTACCTCAGAGGTCCTGCTTGGTCCTGCTGTTAGCTCAGAGGTCCTGCTTGCCCTGCTGTTAGCTCAGAGGTCCTGCTTGACCCTGCTGTTAGCTCAGAGGTCCTGCTTGACCCTGCTGTTACCTCAGAGGTCCTGCTTGACCCTGCTGTTACCTCAGAGGTCCTGCTTGACCCTGCTGTTAGCTCAGAGGTCCTGCTTGTCCCTGCTGTTAGCTCAGAGGTCCTGCTTGTCCCTGCTGTTAGCTCAGAGGTCCTGCTTGACCCTGCTGTTACCTCAGAGGTCCTGCTTGGTCCTGCTGTTAGCTCAGAGGTCCTGCTTGACCCTGCTGTTAGCTCAGAGGTCCTGCTTGTCCCTGCTGTTAGCTCAGAGGTCCTGCTTGACCCTGCTGTTAGCTCAGAGGTCCTGCTTGACCCTGCTGTTAGCTCAGAGGTCCTGCTTGACCCAGCTGTTAGCTCAGAGGTCCTGCTTGACCCTGCTGTTAGCTCAGAGGTCCTGCTTGGTCATGCTGTTGTCTCAGAGGTCCTGCTTGACCCTGCGGTGGCTCAGAGGTCCTGCTTGGTCCTGCTGTTGGCTCAGAGGTCCTGCTTGACCCTGCTGTTGGCTCAGAGATCCTTTTTGACCCTGCTGTTGTCTCAGAGGTCCTGCTTGACCCAGCTGTTGTCTCAGAGGTCCTGCTTGACCCTGCTGTTGGCTCAGAGGTCCTGCTTGTCCCTGCTGTTGTCTCAGAGGTCCTGCTTGTCCCTGCTGTTGGCTCAGAGGTCCTGCTTGACCCAGCTGTTGGCTCAGAGGTCCTGCTTGTCCCTGCTGTTGGCTCAGAGGTCCTGCTTGACCCAGCTGTCGTCTCAGAGGTCCTGCTTGACCCAGCTGTTGTCTCAGAGGTCCTGCTTGACCCAGCTGTTGTCTCAGAGGTCCTGCTTGACCCTGGTGTTAGCTATTACCCGGAGTAATGAAGCCACCCCCCCCCCGGGGTAATTACCTAAGACACGCAGACAAGCCCCGGGACGACGCCGGTGACCAATTACGACACTTGGGCCAATTTGGTCATAAGGTTTACAGTAATGTTATAGAATGGTAAGGACTCACGTCCGCGGGGTCCCTCTATCTTATCACTGAATATGTGTATGCTAATGTCATGTCTAATGCACATTTAGACAAGCTTCAATAGGTTTGTCAGCGGTGAACACATGCCAACAGAACCCTCCATACCTAACCTAACCTACCCAAGGTCTAACTATATACAAATATTAATATTTATATAAATTTATATTCATCTACATTTAAGAAGATAGCGGTTGTGGCTACACAGTGTGTGTCTGGGGCCGGGGGCAGCTTGGACCAGCCAAGGCTGAGGACACACGGCCATGTTGGCCAACTATTGTGACACTTAATGATTAATATGGATTGTTTTTCTTGGCCGAGTATTGCTTACAATAACTTGAAGATGTATTTACGGAAATGTCATCTCCCAGCTGACACTCCGAGGTCGTGGCCTCGCCCAGCTACAACTCCGAGGTCGTGGCCTCGCCCAGCTGACACTCCGAGGTCGTGGCCTCGCCCAGCTGACACTCCGAGGTCGTGGCCTCGCCCAGCTGACACTCCGAGATCGTGGCCTCGCCCAGCTGACACTCCAGGGCCGTGGCCTCGCCAGCTGACACTCCAGGGCCGTGGCCTCGCCCAGCTGACACTCCAGGGCCGTGGCCTCGCCAGCTGACACTCCAGGCCGTGGCCTCGCCCAGCTGACACTCCAGGGCCGTGGCCTCGCCAGCTGACACTCCAGGGCCGTGGCCTCACCCAGCTGACACTCCAGGGCCGTGGCCTCGCCAGCTGACACTCCAGGGCCGTGGCCTCGCCCAGCTGACACTCCAGGGCCGTGGCCTCGCCAGCTGACACTCCAGGGCCGTGGCCTCGCCCAGCTGACACTCCAGGGTCGTGGCCTCGCCCAGCTGACACTCCAGGGTCGTGGCCTCGCCCAGCTGACACTCCAGGGCCGTGGTCTCGCCCAGTTGACACTCCGAGGTCGTGGCCTCGCCCAGCTGACACTCCAGGGCCGTGGCCTCGCCCAGCTGACACTCCAGGGCCGTGGCCTCGCCCAGCTGACACTCCAGGGTCGTGGCCTCACCCAGCTGACACTCCAGGGCCGTGGCCTCACCCTCATTACCCAACACTATAATCTTGTGACGCGTCTCTACGGAGCAACACATTACAGGATCAACATCTATGTTTTTCCATCCATAACTACTCAGTCATGTGGTCAATCTTGCCATTAATGACTGTAATTACCATGTCTTCTCTGTTTTGTCAACGGTCATTACTGCCGCTCGGACCATTAAGAACAGTATCTGTGGGCTACGACCTGTGTCGCGGTCCGTGGGCCACCTAACGGCGTCGGAGCGTACCATAGGTCTCCCTGGACGCCCTGGGGGCCACCTAGCGGCGTCGGAGCGTACCAAAGGTCTCCCTGGACGCCCTGGGGGCCACCTAGCGGCGTCGGAGCGTACCAAAGGTCTCCCTGGACGCCCTGGGGGCCACCTAGCGGCGTCGGAGCGTACCAAAGGTCTCCCTGGACGCCCTGGGGGCCACCTAGCGGCGTCGGAGCGTACCAAAGGTCTCCCTGGACGCCCTGGAGGCCACCTAGCGGCGTCGGAGCGTACCAAAGGTCTCCCTGGATGCCCTGGGGGCCACCTAGCGGCGTCGGAGCGTACCAAAGGTCTCCCTGGATGCCCTGGGGGCCACCTAACGGCGTCGGAGCGTACCAAAGGTCTCCCTGGACGCCTTGGAGGCCACCTAGCGGCGTCGGAGCGTACCAAAGGTCTCCCTGGACGCCCTGGGGGCCACCTAGCGGCGTCGGAGCGTACCAAAGGTCTCCCTGGATGCCCTGGGGGCCACCTAGCGGCGTCGGAGCGTACCAAAGGTCTCCCCGACGCCCCGCGGGTCACCTAGCGGCGTCGGAGCGTACCAAAGGTCCCCCTGATGCCCCGCGGGCCACCTAGCGGCGTCGGAGCGTACCAAAGGTCTCCCACGACGCCCCGCGGGTCACCTAGCGGCGTCGGAGCGTACCAAAGGTCCCCCCTGATGCCCCGCGGGCCACCTAGCGGCGTCGGAGCGTACCAAAGGTCTCCCCCGACGCCCCGCGGGTCACCTAGCGGCGTCGGAGCGTACCAAAAGTAACCCCAGACGCCCCGTGGGTCACCTAGCGGCGTCGGAGCGTACCAAAGGTCCCCCTGCCGCCCCGCGGGCCACCTAGCGGCGTCGGAGCGTACCAAACGTCCCCCCTGCCGCCCCGGGGGCCACCTAGCGGCGTCGGAACGTACCAAAGGTCCCCCCTGATGCCCCGGGGGCCACCTAGCGGCGTCGGAGCGTACCAAAGGTCTCCCTGGACGCCCTGGAGGCCACCTAGCGGCGTCGGAGCGTACCAAAGGTCTCCCTGGATGCCCTGGGGGCCACCTAGCGGCGTCGGAGCGTACCAAAGGTCCCCCCTGATGCCCCGCGGGCCACCTAGCGGCGTCGGAGCGTACCAAAGGTCTCCCTGGACGCCCTGGGGCCACCTAGCGGCGTCGGAGCGTACCAAAGGTCTCCCCCGACGCCCCGCAGTCTCCACCAGGATAATATAATGAGAGTTGTACCGCCTGTAACAAAGGTGTCAGTATGAGTGTAACAGTATGGGACAAAGATCACTACAATACCTGACATATTCACTACTCAAGATCATCACTGTTCTCCATAGGGGATCGTTGGTAGTAGTAGTAGTAGGCATCCATCAGTCTCAGGAGACTATGGAGTTGCGCTCTGGTTGTCGGTCTGAAGTGGCCTCACCAGGGCGCAAAGCCAGGGTAGGTTGATTCGGGGGAGAAGCTGTTACCCAGGCAGCAGGTCCCCCTCTCCACGGCGCTGAAAGTGGTGATGGTGGTATCACTTGACTATATCACCATCACCACTAGATCGTAGATGATGACTATATGGCACTCTCCCATGATGCCTGGCACTCTCCAACGCGTCCTGGCACTCTCCCACGATGCATGCCACTCTCCCACGCTGCATGGACCTCTCCCACGCGTCCTGGCACTCTCCCACGCTGCCTGGCACTCTCCCACGCTGTCTGGCACTCTCCCACGCGTCCTGGCACTCTCCCACGATGCATGGACACTCCCACGCGTCCTGGCACTCTCCCACGCTGCCTGGCACTCTTCCACGCTGCCTGGCACTCTTCCACGCTGCCTGGCACTCCTGTTCCATCACTTGCCTTCACCAGGGGCACGGTATTACCCTGGCATCTACGCTGCCTGGCACTCTGTAGGATTACCTGTGTACTACATGGTGTGTGTGTGTGTGTGTGTGTGTGTGTGTGTGTGTGTGTGTGTGTGTGTGTGTGTGTGTGTGTGTGTGTGTGTGTGTGTGTGTATGTGTGTGTGTGTGTGTGTGTGTGTGTATGTGTGTGTGTGTGTGTGTGTGTGTGGTGTGTGTGTGTGTGTGTGTGTGTGTGTGTGTGTGTGTGTGTGTGTGTGTGTGTGTGTGTGTGTAGGGAGCTGGTCCACACTTTTCATCAAGTACACAGGACCACCCCCCCCCCTGGTGAAGGCCCTGCCACACCACCTACCCCCCCCCCTCTCTCTCTCTCTCCTCTCTCTCTCTCTCTCTCTCTCTCTCTCTCTCTCTCTCTCTCTCTCTCTTCTCGTCAACCTAGATGTATTCACCTAGTTGTGATTGCGGGGGTTGAGCTCTGCTCTTTCGGCCCGCCTCTCAACTGTCAATCAATCAACTAACTTCTCTCCCCGTCTGGCGTCATAAGAATCATTGATCACAAACCAGTAAACATTACAGACTGCTTAGCGCCAAAATTAACCGTTAACATCATAAATAAAAGTAACGCTATTTATCCCGCTGATGAAAATATTTATTATAAATTATCAACATTCGTAAAATGATTCAATACTGCCGCTGTAAGAACTAGAGGCGAGATTTAGTTTGAGATGCGATTCACAACGGGCGAGAGCGTGATAAATAAGAGTGACAAATAAGAGTGACAAATAAGCGTGACAAATAAGAGTGACAAATAAGCGTGACAAATAGCGTGATAAATAAGTGACAAATAAGCGTGACAAATAAGAGTGACAAATAAGCGTGATAAATAAGTGACAAATAAGCGTGACAAATAAGCGTGACAAATAAGCGTGATAAATAAGTGACAAATAAGCGTGACAAATAAGAGTGACAAATAAGCGTGACAAATAAGCGTGACAAATAAGAGTGACAAATAAGAGTGACAAATAAGCGTGACAAATAAGCGTGACAAATAAGCGTGACAAATAAGCGTGACAAATAAGCGTGACAAATAAGCGTGACAAATAAGCGTGATAAATAAGTGACAAATAAGCGTGACAAATAAGAGTGACAAATAAGCGTGACAAATAAGCGTGACAAATAAGCGTGACAAATAAGCGTGACAAATAAGAGTGACAAATAAGCGTGACAAATAAGCGTGATAAATAAGAGTGACAAATAAGCGTGACAAATAAGAGTGACAAATAAGCGTGACAAATAAGCGTGACAAATAAGCGTGACAAATAAGCGTGATAAATAAGCGTGACAAATAAGCGTGACAAATAAGAGTGACAATAAGCGTGACAAATAAGCGTGACAAATAAGCGTGACAAAGAGAAGACAAGACAGCAGTACCGACCGTCACATACAACAAGATGTCTAAAGGCCACAGTATAAAGAGCGCGTGTGAGCGTGCGCGCGTGCCACCGGTAATGAGGGCGGGAGACGCCGAGGTAAGTGTGTATAGTTACCCAGCCCGGCGGTGCATGCATCCTGCCTCCCCTGCCTCGCTCACCTCCCGTGGCCTCCCGTGGCCCAGGGTGACCTCCCGTGGCCTCCCGTGGCCCCGGGTGACCTCCTGTGGCCTCCCCTGGCCCCGGCTGACCTCCTGTGGCCTCCCGTGGCCCAGAGTGACCTCCTGTGGCCTCCCGTGGCCCCGGCTGACCTCCTGTGGCCTCCCGTGGCCCCGGCTGACCTCCTGTGGCCTCTTCTGGCCCCGGCTGACCTCCTGTGGCCTCCCGTGGCCCCGGCTGACCTCCTGTGGCCTCCCCTGGCCCGGCTGACCTCCTGTGGCCTCCCTGGGCCCGGCTGACCTCCTGTGGCTCCCGTGGCCCGGCTGACCTCCTGTGGCCTCCCGTGGCCCCGGCTGACCTCCCGTGGCCTCCCGTGGCCCGGCTGATTTCCTGTGGCCTCCCCTGGCCCCGGCTGACCTCCTGTGGCCTCCCGTGGCCCCGGCTGACCTCCTGTGGCCTCCCGTGGCCCCGGCTGACCTCCTGTGGCTCGCTGCCCGTCCACTGTGACCTAATAACAAAGTTTTTAGTTTCATAGTGGGCGGCGTGTGGCCGCTGTTGGACGAGGAGGAGCCTGTAGTGACCTGTTGCCACCAGGGGGCTCCAGCGGCCCCCGGACGGGTTCGAGGCTTCACCCAGCACGACCACCATTAAAACCGCGCGCAATCTCACGCCGCCACCGCCGCCACCACCGCCGCCGCCACCGCCGACAAATTAATGTTTCGAATTTATGACGAGGCGTGAGCACGGCCCCGAGGAGACACCAGGCTCGGGGATGGGTCGTTCTTACTGCGTCTTAGCGCAAGGATCAGAATGCTGTAGTTCTGACGTGGTGCCTGACCCCGAAAGTCTCGCGACATGATGAAGGATGTTAAGCAAGTGGTGTCAGACCGGCACGAAGGTGGTGTCAGACCAGCACGAAGGTGGTGTCAGACCGGCACCAAGGTAGTGTCAGACCAGCACCAAGGTGGTGTCAGGCCAGCACGAAGGTGGTGTCAGGCCAGCACGAAGGTGGTGTCAGACCAGCACGAAGGTGGTGTCAGACCAGCACGAAGGTGGTGTCAGACCAGCACGAAGGTGGTGTCAGGCCGGCACGAAGGTGGTGTCAGACCAGCACGAAGGTGGTGTCAGCCAGCACGAAGGTGGTGTCAGGCCGGCACGAAGGTGGTGTCAGGGCAGCACGAAGGTGGTGTCAGACCAGCACGAAGGTGGTGTCAGGCCGGCACGAAGGTGGTGTCAGGCCAGCACGAAGGTGGTGTCAGGGCAGCACGAAGGTGGTGTCAGACCAGCAGGAAGGTGGTGTCAGGCCAGCAGGAAGGTGGTGTCAGGGCAGCAGGAAGGTGGTGTCAGGGCAGCAGGAAGGTGGTGTCAGGCCAGCAGGAAGGTGGTGTCAGGGCAGCACGAAGGTGGTGTCAGGCCAGCAGGAAGGTGGTGTCAGGCCAGCAGGAAGGTGGTGTCAGACCAGCACGAAGGTGGTGTCAGGCCAGCAGGAAGGTGGTGTCAGGCCAGCAGGAAGGTGGTGTCAGGGCAGCACGAAGGTGGTGTCAGACCAGCACGAAGGTGGTGTCAGGCCAGCAGGAAGGTGGTGTCAGGGCAGCACGAAGGTGGTGTCAGACCAGCACGAAGGTGGTGTCAGCCGGCACGAAGGTGGTGTCAGGCCAGCAGGAAGGTGGTGTCAGGCCAGCAGGAAGGTGGTGTCAGGGCAGCACGAAGGTGGTGTCAGACCAGCACGAAGGTGGTGTCAGGCCGGCACGAAGGTGGTGTCAGACCAGCACGAAGGTGGTGTCAGGGCAGCACCAAGGTGGTGTCAGGCCAGCAGGAAGGTGGTGTCAGGCCAGCAGGAAGGTGGTGTCAGACCAGCAGGAAGGTGGTGTCAGGCCAGCAGGAAGGTGGTGTCAGGGCAGCACGAAGGTGGTGTCAGGGCAGCACCAAGGTGGTGTCAGGCCAGCAGGAAGGTGGTGTCAGGCCAGCAGGAAGGTGGTGTCAGACCAGCAGGAAGGTGGTGTCAGACCAGCAGGAAGGTGGTGTCAGGGCAGCACGAAGGTGGTGTCAGGGCAGCACCAAGGTGGTGTCAGGCCAGCACCAAGGTGGTGTCAGGCCAGCACCAAGGTGGTGTCAGGGCAGCACGAAGGTGGTGTCAGGCCGGCACGAAGGTGGTGTCAGGGCAGCACGAAGGTGGTGTCAGGCCGGCACGAAGGTGGTGTCAGGGCAGCACGAAGGTGGTGTCAGACCAGCACGAAGGTGGTGTCAGGGCAGCACGAAGGTGGTGTCAGACCAGCAGGAAGGTGGTGTCAGGCCAGCAGGAAGGTGGTGTCAGGGCAGCAGGAAGGTGGTGTCAGGCCAGCACGAAGGTGGTGTCAGACCAGCAGGAAGGTGGTGTCAGGGCAGCAGGAAGGTGGTGTCAGGCCAGCACGAAGGTGGTGTCAGGCCAGCACGAAGGTGGTGTCAGGGCAGCAGGAAGGTGGTGTCAGGGCAGCACGAAGGTGGTGTCAGGCAGCAGGAAGGTGGTGTCAGACCAGCAGGAAGGTGGTGTCAGGGCAGCAGGAAGGTGGTGTCAGGGCAGCAGGAAGGTGGTGTCAGGCCAGCACGAAGGTGGTGTCAGACCAGCAGGAAGGTGGTGTCAGGGCAGCAGGAAGGTGGTGTCAGGGCAGCAGGAAGGTGGTGTCAGGGCAGCACGAAGGTGGTGTCAGGCCAGCACGAAGGTGGTGTCAGGGCAGCACGAAGGTGGTGTCAGGGCAGCACGAAGGTGGTGTCAGGCCAGCACGAAGGTGGTGTCAGGGCAGCAGGAAGGTGGTGTCAGGGCAGCAGGAAGGTGGTGTCAGGCCAGCACGAAGGTGGTGTCAGACCAGCAGGAAGGTGGTGTCAGGGCAGCAGGAAGGTGGTGTCAGGGCAGCAGGAAGGTGGTGTCAGGGCAGCACGAAGGTGGTGTCAGGCCAGCACGAAGGTGGTGTCAGGGCAGCAGAAGGTGGTGTCAGGCCAGCACGAAGGTGGTGTCAGGGCAGCAGGAAGGTGGTGTCAGACCAGCAGGAAGGTGGTGTCAGGCCAGCAGGAAGGTGGTGTCAGGCAGCACGAAGGTGGTGTCAGACCAGCACGAAGGTGGTGTCAGGCCAGCACGAAGGTGGTGTCAGGCCAGCAGGAAGGTGGTGTCAGGGCAGCACGAAGGTGGTGTCAGACCAGCACGAAGGTGGTGTCAGGCCAGCACGAAGGTGGTGTCAGGGCAGCAGGAAGGTGGTGTCAGACCAGCAGGAAGGTGGTGTCAGGCCAGCAGGAAGGTGGTGTCAGGGCAGCACGAAGGTGGTGTCAGACCAGCACGAAGGTGGTGTCAGGCCAGCACGAAGGTGGTGTCAGGCCAGCAGGAAGGTGGTGTCAGGGCAGCACGAAGTGGTGTCAGACCAGCACGAAGGTGGTGTCAGGCCAGCACGAAGGTGGTGTCAGACCAGCACGAAGGTGGTGTCAGGCAGCAGGAAGGTGGTGTCAGGGCAGCACGAAGGTGGTGTCAGACCAGCACGAGGTGGTGTCAGGCCAGCAGGAAGGTGGTGTCAGGGCAGCACGAAGGTGGTGTCAGGGCAGCACAAGGTGGTGTCAGGCCAGCACAAGGTGGTGTCAGGCCAGCACCAAGGTGGTGTCAGACCAGCACGAAGGTGGTGTCAGGGCAGCACCAAGGTGGTGTCAGGCCAGCACCAAGGTGGTGTCAGACCAGCACCAAGGTGGTGTCAGACCAGCACGAAGGTGGTGTCAGGCCAGCACGAAGGTGGTGTCAG
>WNGS01005449.1:25044-44936 GCA_020271785.1 Procambarus virginalis | reverse complement strand
ATCTATCCCCAGTTTGCTAACTGTAGTAGTAACTGAGGTGATTGTACCTATCCACCGCTGCCCACCTGATGGGGCGTGTGGCAGACAAACAGTATAATTTTGACACTAGCTCTCCATCTATTGTCCGAGTTGCTTAATTTAGAACCTCCACTTGAGGTCCCCCCCCCCGATCTCGAACCACATTGTTGTTGATGTGACGACTTATATAGTGAATTTTGTAACTAGTTCCTCAAGATTGTAACTTGCTGAGCGAAATGAATTGTGGGGGATGTAGTCTCACATGAGGCCCAATTAGTGCCTCCTGTCACCCTTTCACAGTACTATACCGCCCACAAGATGGGTATCCGGAGTGTGCATAATAAATGACCTTCCCCCCCCCCCCCCCCCCCTCCCCCCCCCCCCTAAACTAAACATGATGGATAGCATTTCCGGTATAATTGGTTCACTGCAGCCACCATATAGATTTGGCTAAAATTTCTGGTAGCAGATCATTTTGAATGAAATATTTACACATCGCTGGAACATTGGTTATAGAATTGTCTCTAAATTCACTTATCTTTTCGCACTCCATCACATAGTGACGGAGGGTGTGCGAATAATTTTGTTGACACAGTTTACATTTGGTCAGGTCTACATCGGCAGATAATGAGAATTCCCAGAGATACTTGTAACCGAGTCTAAGCCGAGCAGCAGTAACATCTAGAAGTCTGCTGATTTTATTGGATGATCCATAGATGTGTGGCTCCTCTTGCATGATAGTATGATGATAGATGGAATTACTGGTGTCAATTTCACTTTGCCTCAGATCTATGTCAGTTGCTTAATTTAGAACCTGTATTTGAGGTCGATCTCGAACCCATTGTTGATGTGACGACTTATATTGAATTTTGTAACTAGCTCATCAAGATTGTAACTTGCTTAGCTAAATGAATTGTGGGGTTCAGTCCCTGAGCCCATTATGTGCCTCTGTAACCCTTTCCACTACCGCCCACAAGATGGGTATGGGGTGCATAATAAATGAACTAAAACTAACCTCAGATCTACAAGATCTTGTTGAAGTTCTCGGTGTACTGCTGCTCTCAGATTGCTCATTGACAATCCAAGGTTACACTCAACGGCTCCTTTAAAGGCAGATTCTTTGGCTAACTTATCAGCTCTATCATGCATTCGGAGGCCAACATGAGATGGAGACCACATGAAATGGACTCTGTTACCATCCTTAATAATTTTGTTGTATTTGTGTCTAGCTTCGGACACGAGCATGTTACAGTTATGTCTTAAAGAGTTGAGAGCATTTAAGGATGATAAGGAGTCACTTACAATTAATGTATCAAGTTTGGAGACTTGTACACATTTCAGTGCAAGGATCAAGGCAAATAGTTCGGTCTGAAGGGTAGAGGCCCAATTGTTTATACGGACTCCCCACTCAAAGTACAAGCCATCGCCCATTGTCAGAACAACTGCACTTCCAGCTGCACCCGTGGTGCGGTGTAGGGAACCATCAGTGTATATGATTTGAGAGAGAGAATGCTCTGTGGACAGAGCATCAATATGGCTTAAGGCGTTGAGCTTTGCCTCAAGACGAAGCTTGGGCTTATCTCTAATTTGCTTCTTGGGTGGAAAGGGAGGGATTAAAACTGGAAAGGGTGTAACCTCCCACGGTGCAGGAAAGTGCCGTTGTTGTTTCTCTTGGTACAAATCATGAACCCCATACATTCTGAGTTGAGTTCCAGTTTTTGTTATCCATTTGGAACAATGCTGATCTTCAATAAAGTAAGTCTGGAGGGCTTCTGTGCAAGGATTAGGATGAGTTAGCCTAAGCATTTTTATACCAATTTGACAGTTAATTTCAGTAACACGATCAACAACGCTCAGGATATTAAGTTCCTTTCTCATATTAAGTATCTTTGTGGTACGAGGGCACCCAAGGATTATCCTCATGTACCTAGTAATCCTTGTTTCTTAATTGTGTATTGTTATTATTGTGTATTATTCTGATCTGCTTTTGTATCAAAATTTCTTCAAATTTCCTGTAAACATTTTTGTTGATTTTATTGAAATTATTCTACTTAAAATTATCTGTACCTGTAAAGAAAAGCTGTAAAATACCTGCTAACATTTTTTATCAGTTTTACTGTTAATTCATAAAAAAAATTCTGTTAGTTTAAGGACTTACCCGAAACGCTATGCGTGCTAGTGGCTTTACAAGAATGTTAATTCAACTTACTTTTTATATTCTCTGTTAACCCCAAATGTAACTTCTTGTATATAAATAAATAAATAACTGTCCGTATACATATTTTTATTTGCACTTGTCGATCATAAACATAAATTAATAAAAATAATTTAAAATTTATTGTTTCCCTAATAAAGAAATAAAATTGTTAAATAAAATTAAACTTAAGAATTTCAAAGATTATTCGATACTATAAAAAATTTATTTAATCTTACATAATATTTAAGAATTTAAATTTTTATTATTTAAATTTTAATAATGTTATTTTCTTTAAATATATCTTTTAAAAATCTGGGGTTGACGACTGTTACCAGCATTAATAATATGGTTGCATTTGTCTAGCTACAAACACAAGCACGTAACAGTTATATCTTAAGGAGTAGAGGGCAGTTTAAGGATATAACTGAGCTTGCTGTGGAGTTTCTAAAAAAACACTAAAAATTTGATTGTGGTTCTCAAGACTAATGGAGGCGTGCAATACGTGAGGCAGGATGTATAAAATGACTGAAAACAATATTGTTTACTACATTATCAATTACTATTAAACTCTGAATTAATAACACTACACTACACTGTTCATTTCAATAGTACAGTACTAATGTTTCAGTACAGTTCACTTAAACTGTATACACTACCTTTGTTCATAGGATTTAATATTTTGGATGATAATACATCCATATAAAAATAGTCTTTAGAAAAATTCTTAGTTGTTTATAAGTGAATTGTAGATTCCATTATTAAAATTTTAATAATAAAAATTAAAATACTTGATTTTTATGTAAGATTTTTAACATTTTTAATAAATTTAAAAATTAGATTTATTTTCATTTAATAATTATATTTGTTTAATAAAACAATGAATTAATTACACAATAATTTTATTATTTTACGTTTTATAATCGTCAAGTGCAAATTAAGGTATGTATTCGGACAGTTCTCGCAGCTCTTTGTTTGCAGTATGTATAATAATAATAATAATAAATAATAATAATAATAATAATACACAGAGAAACCACATTATCGTGATATATCAATGACAAAATCCATAGGTGCGTGCATCTCTGTATTGCACACATGTCAGGAATTAGGCTTGGTCATCTCAGTAGAGAAAACAAAGATCCTGAACCGACGCCCACCCAGGCGGGGTGGGGCCGTTCGCAAAATGCAGTTGCATGATGGCTCTCTGCTCGACTATGTAACCAGATACAAATACCTTGGTCTTGAAGTTCAACTGTACCGCAATGTTGTAGCCAGACTGGGTCGCCAATGTAGAGAGAGGCTCCGTGCTCTCAAGGCTGTGGCAGGCTACCATCCAAGCTATGGTGCAAATGTGAGAATTGTCAAAATGATGTATCTCTCATATATTAGGTCACTGATTGATTATGCTGCACCCATGCTTGCTCTAGTGCCTGAGAGAATGCTTGGAGGGCTGGAAAAGATGCAAAACGAAGCCATGAGGATTATCCTCGGATGCCCCCGTACAACTAAATTACTAAACATGAGGAAGGAACTGAATATTTCATGTGTAAGTGATCGTATCACTGAAATTAATGCTTTAATTGGTATCAAGATGCTTAGGCTAACCCACCCTAACCCCTGCACTGAAGCCCTCCAAGCCTTCTTCCTTGAAGGTCAGCATCCCTCCAAATGGATTACTGTAACTGCCAATGTGCTCAGAATGTATAACTTTCATCACCCCCACCAAGAGCGACAACAACAACACTTTCCTGCCCCATGGGAGATCACTCCTTTCCAAATTACTGTTCCCCTTTCCCACCCAAGAAGCTGATTAAAGAACAGGCCTTGCTTCGACAAGAAACCAAGTACAATGCCATAAGCCAAATTGATGCTTTAGTCAGAGAGCGCTCCCTTTCCCAGATTATTTACACTGATGGATCCTTGCATCAGTCCTATGGTGCAGCTGGAAGTGCAGTTGTTGTGACAGGGAGAGATGGTTCCATCTCCCATGAGTGTGGAGCGAGACTAAGTAACTGGGCCTCCACTCTTCAAACAGAATTGGTTGCCATAATCCTTGCACTAGAGCGCGTATATGAATCCAAAGTTGACACGCTAATTGTAAGTGACTCCTTGTCATCCTTGACTGCCCTCAGCTCCCCAAGGCATAACTGTGACGTGCTTATCTCTGAAGCTAGACACAGATATAGTGAAATAATCAATGATGGAGTCAGAGTTTGTCTCCTGTGGATTCCTTCCCATATTGGTCTCCGAATGCATGATAGAACTGATGAGCTAGCCAAGACTTTTGCTCGTAAAGAGGGAATTGATTACCAACTTGGACTGCCTTGAGCAGCCTGAGGGCAGTAATATCCCAGGAACATCAACTAAATTTCGGAGGCTTGAGGCAAAGTGAAATTCACACCAGTTACTCCATCTATCATCATTCTATTATGCATGAAGAACCGCACGTCTATGGGTCATCCAATAATGTTAGCAGACTTCTAGATGTTACCACTGCTAGGCTTAGGCTCGGCTACAAGTACCTCTGGGAGTTTGTAACATCTGCTGATGTAGATTTGACTAAATGTAAACTCTGTCAGCAGAACTATTCGCATACTTTGCGTCATTATATAATGGAATGTGAAAAAATTGCGGAATTTAGAGATAACACCATCAATAGTGTCCAAGAAATGTGTAAGTACTTCATTCACAATGATGTGCTGCCCGAAATTTTAGCGAAGTATCCAAAATTTGCTTACTGTCGGTAATGCATGCACATGACTGTAAAGCTGCCGCCCAGTTGGGTGGGTGTGCAGCAAGACTAGTAACTGTGTGACTCACTAATAGATGTAAAGTGCCTTGTATAGTGACTGTTGTGAGCCTCTTGTAATGTCACTTGTGACACCTCTTTGTGTCACTTGTGACACAAAGATTCTTGATGTGTGTATTTGTGTGGGTGATTAGATATGTATGTGTATGTATATGTGTATACGTATATATATATGTACATGTATGTATGAGGGTGTGTACATGTGTATACAACATTGATAATTTTGTAACTAGCGTCAAACATTGTTATTTGCTTAGCTAAACGAACTAGAGGGTTCAGTTCCTGAACCGATTATGTGCCTCTGTATCCTTTACACCACCGCCCACGGGATGGTGTAAATCTACTACATTTCTTTCACCCTGATGCCACTGTTACCTAGCAGCAAATAGGTACCTAGGAGTTAGAGCGCTGCTACGAGCTTCCTAGGGGGCGTGTAACAAAAAGGAGGCCTGGTCGAAAACCGGGCCGCCGGGACGCTAAGCCTCGAAATCGTCTCAAGATAACCTCTAGAATCTAGATGGAGATATTACAGTCATAAGGGAGCTGCTGTTTGTTATTATTAGTCTTCACAATATACTACTTGCTTCTTAAACACATGTGTCATTTATTTACTGGCAGCGAAATGTGGATACAGTGCAAGGATTTCAGGTATTTTAGCCTTAGTAAAAAGATGGTCTGCCATTTCTTCTCTTCTTCTTCTCGAGAATAGGTGCAGTTTGCATGAAGGGTTTACCCTCCCGATGACTGCACCAGGACAAATGTAGGGAGACGCGTTGACGTTAAGGAGGAGAAGCAAGTCAAAAGTGTTAGATGTGACGGGACGTAGAGAGAGGAGTGGCGACGAGATCAGAGGTGGACGTTAGAGGGAGACTCCCCGCACCAGAGGGCGGGGTGACGAGGTCACCGAGGAGCAGCAGTACACCGAGAACTTCAACAAGATCTTGTAGATCTGAGGCAAAGTGAAATTGACACCAGTAATTCCATCTATCATCATACTATCATGCAAGAGGAGCCACACATCTATGGATCATCCAATAAAATCAGCAGACTTCTAGATGTTACTGCTGCTCGGCTTAGACTCGGTTACAAGTATCTCTGGGAATTCTCATTATCTGCCGATGTAGACCTGACCAAATGTAAACTGTGTCAACAAAATTATTCGCACACCCTCCGTCACCTATGTGATGGAGTGCGAAAAGATACGTGAATTTAGAGACAATTCTATAACCAATGTTCCAGCGATGTGTAAATATTTCATTCAAAATGATCTGCTACCAGAAATTTTAGCCAAATATCCCCAGTTTGCTAACTGTAGGTAGTAACTGAGTGATTGTAACCTATCCACCGCTGCCCACTGGATGGGGGGCGGTGCGCAGGACAAACATATAAATTTTGACACTATCTCTCCACATATGTCAGTTGCTTAATTTAGAACCTGTACTTGAGGTCGATCTCGAACCCATTGTTGATGTGACGACTTATATTGAATTTTGTAACTAGCTCATCAAGATTGTAACTTGCTTAGCTAAATGAATTGTGGGGTTCAGTCCCTGAGCCCATTATGTGCCTCTGTAACCCTTTCCACTACCGCCCACAAGATGGGTATGGGGTGCATAATAAATGAACTAACTAACTAAAAACCTCTCCTCACCAAGCAAGTAACTGACAAAAGGTTAAATAATCCCTGGTTCACTAATGGCATACTTAAAGCAATCGACAAGAAACGTGAATATGAAAAAAACTTAGGATTGGCCTAGTTGCAAAAGAAGTAGTTAAGAGGTACTCGTCAGTGCTTACCAGTATAATAAGAAGAGCAAAGCGTTCCTATTACGAGAATAGATTCAAAGAAGCGAAAGACAACATGAAAATGTTGATTTGAATGATTCAATAAAATCATTTACGTCCTCTAATTACTCAACACAAAGCTGCTATTAGGACTATATCCAACTCTGGCCCCAGACATCACTCGGTACCCCTACTCAAATCTCTGAATATGTTAGATATTAATTTTAAGTCACTGCACATTCTCTCATGTGTATCATACATATATAAAACGCTGAACTGTAATGCCAATCCTGAACTCAAAAGCTTCATTGAAGGTTGTAACAGAACCCATGAGCACCACACCAGAAATAAATACAGTTTTGATATTCCAAGAGTACGACTTAATCAAACTAGAAATGCTCTACAAATCAAGGGACCTAGAATGTGGAATGACCTTCCCAACCATGTTAAAGACTGTACCTCTCTCAACCAGTTTAAGATTAAAACTGAACACTACCTAATAAATTCCCTGTAACCTACCTTACCCCTCTATTGTCAACCCATGTCTGTTATTTTTTTTTAATCAACGCTGTCAACCTTTTGTATTTGTGCTGCTTTTTCAGTCATGTTCCCCCTTTTTTTATCGTTATTTGTATTTGTTCTTAACACATTTTATTCTTTATGCTCAATTAGTATTAAGTTCTAGCTATTAATGTTTTTCCTGCCCGAAACGCATTGCGTAATAGTGGCTTTAGGCATTGTATGTACTAGCTCTATCTATAAATCAATCGATTAATGTAACATCACTTGTATGTATGTACCTTACCTGAATAAACATATTATTTATATTATTTATTATTTTATTTATTTAAAAGAACATGGAAAGCCATCTTTAACATCCTAGGAGCTAAATAACATTCACATAATCAGATAAAAATCTCCAAGGATGGTTATACACCTGCAACAGATCTTGAAAAGCAACTGAATTTAATAGCTTCTTTTCATTGATTGGTGCTAACCTTGCCTGGAAAATTCCACAGACTCAGACACATGTTACCACAAATCTTTCAGGCAGCTATCCAAACTATCTTCTCCTCTCACCGGACAGTCCTACAGATGTTGTGTCCATCATTCACTCGCTAAAAACCAAAGCTAGAACATTAGTGAAATACCATCGATGGTATACACGAGTGCCTCCAATGCCCTTGCTCCACCCATAGCTGTTCAATAAATCGCTAGAGTTATACCTGTACCCGATATCCTTAAAAAAGCAAGAGTAACGCCAGTTCATAAAGGAGGTAACACGGCTGACATAAATAGTTACAGACCCATATCAAATCTACCTATATTATCACAAATATTTGAACAAATTAATTACAAACAGCTCTACTCCTATCTCATAAAATTCAATATACTAAGTTCCTGTCAGTTTGGCTTCCGCTCCCAAAAAGAGTACCAATGATGCAATTGTTAATCTGCTTGACTTAATCTACTCAGCCCTTGACAAAAGTGAGTTTCAGACTGGACTCTTCATTGACCTGAGAAAGGTCTTTGATACTGTAAACCATAACTACCTCTTACTTAAACTCCACCATTATGGAATCCGTGGCCTTGTCCTGAACTATATTCGCTCCTATTTTAGTGATTGACACCAATGTGTAGCCATCAATGATATACCCTCTCCTACTCTACTACTAACCGTAGGGGTGCCACAAGGCAACATCCTAGGACCCCGGCCTCCTGTTTCTTATATACATCAATGATTTCCCTAATGTCTCTAACATGCTTAAACCTATATTGTTTGCTGATGATACTACTCTCATCTACTCTGACCCCAACCCACTCATGTTGAACAATGTTGTAAACAATGAATTAAAAAAAAAGTACACTTGTAGATGTCAACCAACAAACTCACACAAAACATAAAAAAGACCTACTACATCTTATTTAGAAACAAATCAACAAATGCAATTCAGCTTCAGATAGACAATGCAATAAAAATGATGGAAAGGTCCTTAGCCTGTACTTAGACAAGAGACTCAACTTCAGCACCCACATATAACACATAACTAAAAAGTTTTTAAAAACAGTTGGTATACTCGCTAAGATCAGATATTATGTACCCTACTCCTAATATTATGTACCGTTAAGAGCTCAGTCCCCCAGGGTACTGTGCTTGCTCCAGTACTTTTTCTCATCCTCATATCGGACATAGACAAGAACACAACCTATAGCACTGTATCATCCTTTGCAGATGACACTAGGATCTTCATGAGAGTAGGCAACATAGAGGACACGGCGAACCTCCAGTCAGATGTAGATCAGGTCTTTCTATGGGCTACAGAAAATAATATGGTGTTTAACGAAGACAAGTTCCAGCTCATGCGCTATGGAAAAATGAAAATATAAAAACGGAAACCACGTACAAAACTCAGGCAAATCATAACATAGAACGAAAAGGCAATGTAAAGGATCTGGGTGTACTCATGTCGGAAGACCTTACCTTTAAAGAACACAATAAAGTAGCCGTCACAACTGCAAGAAAAATGACAGGTTGGATAACAAGAACTTTTCACACTAGAGATGCTATACCGATGATGACACTTTTCAAAACGCTTGTGCTCTCTAGAGTGGAGTACTGCTGCACAATGACAGCCCCTTTCACTGCTGGTGAAATTGCTGACCTGGAGAGCGTGCAGAGATCCTTTACTGCTAGAATCCACTCGGTAAAACATCTAAACTATTGGGACCGACTAAAGAGCCTAAATCTGTATTCCCTTGAGCGCAGGCGGGAGAGATACATAATAATTTACACGTGGAAAATATTAGAGGGGCTGGTCCCAAACCTGCACACAGAAATAACATCACATGAGACCAGAAGACATGGCAGGATGTGCAGAATACCCCCGTTGAAAAGCAGAGGTGCAACTGGTACTCTGAGAGAGAACTCTATCAACATCAGAGGCCCGAGACTGTTCAACACGCTTCCACTACACATAAGGGACATAACTGGCAAACCCCTCACAGTGTTCAAGAGAGAACTGGATAAGCACCTCCAAAGGATACCTGATCAACCAGGCTGTGACTCATACGTCAGGCTGCGAGCAGCCGCGTCCAACAGCCTGGTTGATCAGTCCAGCAACCAGGAGGCCTGGTCGATGACCGGGCCGCGGGGACGATAAGCCCCGGAAGCACCTCAAGGTATCAAGGTATCCAAGGTACTCTGCTCTTCTCTTATTATGTTATGCACTTATCAATCCCTATCTTATTTATGGTATCTGTGCTTGGGGTTCAACCTCTGCAGACTACCTCAAGCCCATCATCATCCAGCAAAAATCTGCTATCAGGACAAATTGTCGCTGTATGCAATGCAAACGGCGAAATTTCTGGGGGCAGAAGAAAACGTAATACCATATCTGTGACTAACCGTCCATGGTTGCGTGCGCATCACGCTGGGGCATTTAAGCGCGTCCAGGGGACTCGGCCACTCTTGCTGGCCGTCTCCCGGACGTTACACTACAAAACGCCCACCCGCCTCCCAGGTTCCTCTGCTTCCCCTGGCCTTACAGGGGAAGGCGCTATTGCAGCTTGCTGAGGACACTTGTCCCAATTTGCAATGAATTTGTGTTACCTTTGGGGGGTGCTCCGACGGAACCCCCAAAGTGATAAGCCAAGAATACCAAGAACTGGAATTACCGCAGTCTAATTACAGATTTCACGGCAATTGAATTACATTAGCATGATAACGGCTATCCATTATTTGCTGTATAATTTTTTTATGCCCATTCACTATTCATTATGAGGCAGTATTTATTTATCCATTAGTCGTTATAATTAGCCTATGCTTCTTCATGCAAGAACTTCATTAATAATCATTTATGATTATTTTAATTTGTGATAAATATCGTATTAATTACTTTGTAAGTAATTTATATAATAATTAATTTTGTAATTAATTTGTAATTATTATGTTAAGTAATTAATTTATATAATTAATAATAAATTAAGCCCCCACGTGGTGCGTTTTCTTCCAACCCACAGAAATAACTATCTCTGCTTTCAGACAACATACAGCTCCCCTGTTTAAATCCCTTAACATGCTACACATAAATTCACTCCATACATTCTCTTGTGTCAATTACATTTATAAAGCTCTTTTTTAAGTGCAAACCCTGTTCTGAAACTCTTCCTGGACAGATGTAATAGAACACATGCCCACCACACTAGACATAAATATCTCTTTGATATACCCAGAGTCAAACTTAATCTATGTAAACACTCTATGCAAATAAAGGGTTCTAGTCTATGAAACTCACTCCCTAATGGTTTGAAAAGCTGCAACCTTTGCCTTATTTAAAAATAAAACCAAAAAGTACCTAATTTCATCTTCATAGTTTTTTACCATGGTCTTTATCTTCACACTGTATATAGTGCTACTCAATCCTCCAATATTTATACCTAAGCCATATTACTTTAACATTGTAATCTTAGATATCATCTGATATCATGGTTGTTGTATTGAGTGCATTTTCTACTGCATTATTCCTTGAAACTTTTCCTCGAAATGATCCTCATATATTGTGCTTCAGTGAACCAATGTATAACCCTGAAATGCTATCCTCATGTACCTAGTAATCCTTGTTTCTTAATTGTGTATTGTTATTATTGTGTATTATTCTGATCTGCTTTTGTATCAAAATTTCTTCAAATTTCCTGTAAACATTTTTTGTTGATTTTATTGTAATTATTCTACTTAAAATTATCTGTACCTGTAAAGAAAAGCTGTAAAATACCTGCTAACATTTTTTATCAGTTTTACTGTTAATTCATAAAAAAAATCTGTTAGTTTAAGGACTTACCCGAAACGCTATGCGTGCTAGTGGCTTTACAAGAATGTTAATTCAACTTACTTTTTATATTCTCTGTTAACCCAAATGTAACTTCTTGTATATAAATAAATAAATAACTGTCCGTATACATATTTTTATTTGCACTTGTCGATCATAAACATAAATTAATAAAAATAATTTAAAATCTATTATTTCCCTAATAAAGAAATAAAATTGTTAAATAAAATTAAACTTAAGAATTTCAAAGATTATTCGATACTATAACAAATTTATTTAATCTTACATAATATTTAAAAAATTAAATTTTTATTATTTAAATTTTAATAATGTTATTTTCTTTACATATATCTTTTAAAAATCTGGTGTTGACGACTGTTACCAGCATTAATAATATGGTTACATTTGTCTAGCTACAAACACAAGCACGTAACAGTTATATCTTAAAGAGTAGAGGGCAGTTTAAGGATATAACTGAGCTTGCTGTAAAGTTTCTAAAAAAACACTAAAAATTTGATTGTGGTTCTCAAGACTAATGGAGGCGTGCAATACGTGAGGCAGGATGTATAAAATGACTGAAAACAATATTGTTTTGCATTTACTTTTTCGTCTGAAAAAAATTACATCCCTAACCATCTACTACATTATCAATTACTATTAAACTCGGAACTAATAACACTACACTACACTGTTCATTTCATTAGTACAGTATTAATGTTTCAGTACAGTTCACTTAAACTGTATACACTACATTTGTTTATAGGATTTAATATTTTGGATGATAATACATCCATATAAAAATAGTCTTTAGAAAAATTCTTAGTTGATTTATAAGTGAATTGTAGATTCCATTATTAAAATTTCAATAATAAAAATTAAAATACTTGATTTTTATGTAAGATTTTTAACATTTTTAATAAATTTAAAAAAATTAGATTTATTTTTATTTAATAATTATATTTGTTTAATAAAACAATGAATTAATTACACAATAATTTTATTATTTTATGTTTTATAATCGTCAAGTGCAAATTAAGGTATGTATTCGGACAGTTCTCGCAGCTCTTTGTTTGCAGTATGTATAATAATAATAATAAAATAATAATAATAATAATAATAATACACAGAGAAACCACATTATCGTGATATATCAATGACAAAATCCATAGGTGCGTGCATCTCTGTATTGCACACATGTCAGGAATTAGGCTTGGTCATCTCAGTAGAGAAAACAAAGATCCTGAACCGACGCCCACCCAGGCGGGGTGGGGCCAATTCAATTCAATTTCTTTCTTTATTATGCACCCCATACCCATCCCGTGGGCGGTGGTGTAAAGGATTACAGAGGCACATAATCGGTTCAGGAACTGAACCCTCTAGTTCGTTTAGCTAAGCAAATAACAATGTTTGACGCTAGTTACAAAATTATCAATGTTGTATACACATGTACACACCCTCATACATACATGTACATATATATATACGTATACACATATACATACACATACATATCTAATCACTCACACAAATACACACATCAAGAATCTTTGTGTCACAAGTGACACAAAGAGGTGTCACAAGTGACACTACAAGAGGCTCACAACAGTCACTATACAAGGCACTTTACATCTATAGTGAGTCACACAGTTACTAGTCTTGCTGCACACCCACCCAACTGGGCGGCAGCTTTACAGTCATGTGCATGCATTACCGACAGTAAGCAAATTTTGGATACTTCGCTAAAATTTCGGGCAGCACATCATTGTGAATGAAGTTCTTACACATTTCTTGGACACTATTGATGGTGTTATCTCTAAATTCCGCAATTTTTTCACATTCCATTATATAATGACGCAAAGTATGCGAATAGTTCTGCTGACAGAGTTTACATTTAGTCAAATCTACATCAGCAGATGTTACAAACTCCCAGAGGTACTTGTAGCCGAGCCTAAGCCTAGCAGTGGTAACATCTAGAAGTCTGCTAACATTATTGGATGACCCATAGACGTGCGGTTCTTCATGCATAATAGAATGATGATAGATGGAGTAACTGGTGTGAATTTCACTTTGCCTCAAGCCTCCGAAATTTAGTTGATGTTCCTGGGATATTACTGCCCTCAGGCTGCTGAAAGGCAGCACTCTTCAAACAGAATTGGTTGCCATAATCCTTGCACTAGAGCGCGTATATGAATCCAAAGTTGACACGCTAATTGTAAGTGACTCCTTGTCATCCTTGACTGCCCTCAGCTCCCCAAGGCATAACTGTGACGTGCTTATCTCTGAAGCTAGACACAGATATAGGGGTGGGGCCGTTCGCAAAATGCAGTTGCATGATGGCTCTCTGCTCGACTATGTAACCAGATACAAATACCTTGGTCTTGAAGTTCAACTGTACCGCAATGTTGTAGCCAGACTGGGTCGCCAATGTAGAGAGAGGCTCCGTGCTCTCAAGGCTGTGGCAGGCTACCATCCAAGCTATGGTGCAAATGTGAGAATTGTCAAAATGATGTATCTCTCATATATTAGGTCACTGATTGATTATGCTGCACCCATGCTTGCTCTAGTGCCTGAGAGAATGCTTGGAGGGCTGGAAAAGATGCAAAACGAAGCCATGAGGATTATCCTCGGATGCCCCCGTACAACTAAATTACTAAACATGAGGAAGGAACTGAATATTTCATGTGTAAGTGATCGTATCACTGAAATTAATGCTTTAATTGGTATCAAGATGCTTAGGCTAACCCACCCTAACCCCTGCACTGAAGCCCTCCAAGCCTTCTTCCTTGAAGGTCAGCATCCCTCCAAATGGATTACTGTAACTGCCAATGTGCTCAGAATGTATAACTTTCATCACCCCCACCAAGAGCGACAACAACAACACTTTCCTGCCCCATGGGAGATCACTCCTTTCCAAATTACTGTTCCCCCTTTCCCACCCAAGAAGCTGATTAAAGAACAGGCCTTGCTTCGACAAGAAACCAAGTACAATGCCATAAGCCAAATTGATGCTTTAGTCAGAGAGCGCTCCCTTTCCCAGATTATTTACACTGATGGATCCTTGCATCAGTCCTATGGTGCAGCTGGAAGTGCAGTTGTTGTGACAGGGAGAGATGGTTTCATCTCCCATGAGTGTGGAGCGAGACTAAGTAACTGGGCCTCCACTCCTCAAACAGAATTGGTTGCCATAATCCTTGCACTAGAGCGCGTATATGAATCCAAAGTTGACACGCTAATTGTAAGTGACTCCTTGTCATCCTTGACTGCCCTCAGCTCCCCAAGGCATAACTGTGACGTGCTTATCTCTGAAGCTAGACACAGATATAGTGAAATAATCAATGATGGAGTCAGAGTTTGTCTCCTGTGGATTCCTTCCCATATTGGTCTCCGAATGCATGATAGAACTGATGAGCTAGCCAAGACTTTTGCTCGTAAAGAGGGAATTGATTACCAACTTGGACTGCCTCTGAGCAGCCTGAGGGCAGTAATATCCCAGGAACATCAACTAAATTTCGGAGGCTTGAGGCAAAGTGAAATTCACACCAGTTACTCCATCTATCATCATTCTATTATGCATGAAGAACCGCACGTCTATGGGTCATCCAATAATGTTAGCAGACTTCTAGATGTTACCACTGCTAGGCTTAGGCTCGGCTACAAGTACCTCTGGGAGTTTGTAACATCTGCTGATGTAGATTTGACTAAATGTAAACTCTGTCAGCAGAACTATTCGCATACTTTGCGTCATTATATAATGGAATGTGAAAAAATTGCGGAATTTAGAGATAACACCATCAATTGTGTCCAAGAAATGTGTAAGTACTTCATTCACAATGATGTGCTGCCCGAAATTTTAGCGAAGTATCCAAAATTTGCTTACTGTCGGTAATGCATGCACATGACTGTAAAGCTGCCGCCCAGTTGGGTGGGTGTGCAGCAAGACTAGTAACTGTGTGACTCACTATAGATGTAAAGTGCCTTGTATAGTGACTGTTGTAAGCCTCTTGTAATGTCACTTGTGACACCTCTTTGTGTCACTTGTGACACAAAGATTCTTGATGTGTGTATTTGTGTGGGTGATTAGATATGTATGTGTATGTATATGTGTATACGTATATATATATGTACATGTATGTATGAGGGTGTGTACATGTGTATACAACATTGATAATTTTGTAACTAGCGTCAAACATTGTTATTTGCTTAGCTAAACGAACTAGAGGGTTCAGTTCCTGAACCGATTATGTGCCTCTGTATCCTTTACACCACCGCCCACGGGATGGGTATGGGGTGCATAATAAAGAAAAGAATATATGCGTGCATCTGGATATACCCAGCGCATAGGTTCGAATCCTCATCACAGTTCTTGTGGATTTCCTCAATAATAATAATAATTTTAAAAATAATAATAATAATAATGAATTGTGTCTGGGGACAGGAAACCAGAGTGTATTCATACATGTTAGGCTTATATCGAAGTTTCCTCCCACCCCCTTTTCCCCCCTAAGGTCTAATTACTGACTCAGCCTACGATGCCACCCCACAACAAGCTGACTAACTCCTGAGTACTTACTTACTGCTAGGTGAAAGGAAATGTGTGTAACCATTGATTGTTGCCGCCGAAGGCAACAAGTTTAGTGTGTGCACTCCGCACTCCCATACTCAACCTGGGAGCGGTAGTGCACAAAGGATTAAAGAGGGCACAAACGGTCTTTATCAAACCTCAACGGAGATTATTACATTAACAATTTTGTCTATCCTTCACTCCTTATAAGTATAATGTCAGCTTGTTAAAGAGAATGTTCTATTTCAGTAGCTATATATTTACAGTCAATCATTATATATTAATGGTAGGTCATATCGCTAATACATAATTGTTTGAGCTATGGAGGGAGGGCGCCTTACAACTGGGTGGACAGAGCTTCGGATTCGTAATCCTGAGGTTCCGGGTTCGATTCCCGGTGGAGGCGGAGACAAATGGGCAAAATGTTTCTTTCACCCTGATGCCACTGTTACCTAGCAGCAAATAGGTACCTAGGAGTTAGAGCGCTGCTACGAGCTTCCTAGGGGGCGTGTAACAAAAAGGAGGCCTGGTCGAAAACTGGGCCGCCGGGACGCTAAGCCTCGAAATAGTCTCAAGATAACCTCTAGAATCTAGATGGAGATATTACAGTCATAAGGGAGCTGCTGTTTGTTATTATTAGTCTTCACAATATACTACTTGCTTCTTAAACACATGTGTCGTTTATTTACTGGCAGCGAAATGTGGATACAGTGCAAGGATTTCAGGTATTTTAGCCTTAGTAAAAAGATGGTCTGCCATTTCTTCTCTTCTTCTTCTCGAGAATAGGTGCAGTTTGCATGAAGGGTTTACCCTCCCGATGACTGCACCAGGACAAATGTAGGGATCGAGACGCGTTGACGTTAAGGAGGAGAAGCAAGTCAAAAGTGTTAGATGTGATGGGACGTAGAAGAGGAGTGGCGACGAGATCAGAGGTGGACGTTAGAGGGAGACTCCCCGCACCGGAGGGCGGGGTGACGAGGTCACGGCGGCAGCGGATCAGACGTTAACTAATACTTCTCCGGGAACTTGTAGATCAGAAAGCGCAAGCAGTACGCCTCCCAACCACCCACGTGTCATCGGGCACTTGGCCATCAGGCGGCCGCATCGGCTGAGAAGTCTTATTCGGCACCCGAAACACAAACTCCTTCGTCCGCGACACCCAGACAGTGGACGAGCACCACGGGATCGGAAGCACACGGGCATCCCAATAAGGGCCCAATACCGAACCCCCACAGGGCACAACCCCAGCAGCTGGGACTAGGCGTTCCCCAGACCGGGGCAATGAAGGAGGGGAACCGCAGGGGATGCAGGCGTGGCATCGACCCACCACAGGGCACAGGAGCCGAGGCCCCCCAGCGCAGATCTTTCCGCAACTTCACTACGAGGTCCTGATCATCAGGGGCAACCCTCCACTGCGGAGATCCAACAGCAGGTGACGCAGGAGGGTGGCACAGGTAGCAACCTCTGAGCCCCTCACAGCACCATCATCCTCAGCGGGGGGCGCCAGATCACCATACTCCCCCACCTCCTCCCAAAGCACACCACGAAGGGGAGACACACTCGAGCCCGCCACGAAAGCTTCGAGACAGGCCGCACCACACCACTCCAGCAGGCCCCGCCACAGGCACAGCCACCATCTTCACATCCACACAGGCCACACTAGCACCGTCCGAAGAGTTCACAGAGGCACATCACCCACACTCTCTACATCATCCACGGGAAACAACCTCAGAACACCGACGGCACTGTTATAAAAATAAAGTGGGACTTGCTATGGGGAAACTGGTACTATTAAGGGGTAAGGGTAAGTAGAATAGAGGTATCAAGATATGGGAGAATCAAAAGGCCCGGCCCCAAAATAATCTATCCACAGTAATAAATGCTTGCTACTAAACCCGGTTAGTCTAGGAAATGATATTGTACTCCCACACAGGAATAAGGGATACTCTGTTCAAATTACTTATTTATTAACCCCTTAACACCCCCCCATACAAATCACACCAATAACAATTTAATACTAACTTTACCACACAATCTTACGTTAAAAGCCTGGTCCACATAAGCAGGATACAAGGTTTACACTGGAAACAAGCTAGGGTAAAGCTCTATATAACACACTGGAGTCAGCTTAGGGTAGGGGACCACGTGGTTACACTGAGACCCCGTTAGCCTAGCAGGTAAGGTAAAAATTGTAAATACACTTACTACACCCAGGTATACTACTCGACACATAGAACGATAGGTATGCCACAATATAACCATAAAAATAGCAAAGAAAACTTAACCAGACGAAGATACAGAAATAATAAATAAGAGGAGGGAGAGGCATTCCTTTCACCACACCAGTCAGCGAGAAGAGCGTCTCTGTCTCCTCCTCGTGGACTCATGCTGCCGGCAGACTGTTCAACTAATCATACCGGCGCCCGATACAAAATTACTCAGGTTTACTTTACAAATGATTAGACAGTATTAGTAAACATAGTTGGTGCCTATTATTATTTAATAAAAACCCCAAGCTCAATCTTTAAATACTCTTCGAGAGACAAGACTAATCTTACGACTGGCAGGGAAGATACCCAAATGCCACTCGCAATGCTTTTACTCTATGGTACCTCAATAAGCTCACATTTTGACCTCTGGTTTCCCTCTAAAGAACCCAGAGTCGTAACACTCCTCCCCCCTTCAGAGAAAAAAAAAATGTGACTACTAGAATAGTAGTCATATTTTTGTAAGAGTATACAGAATAAAATGGACATCCATGACATAATAGAAAATCAACCAAACAACAATTTCTGTCAAAAAAAATTACAAGGGAATCCTCTGAAAGAAAAAACATACACAAAACAAAAAAAACAAAACAAAAGAAGTAAATAAATTGGACACGGGATTTAATGTCACAGGAGAACTAAAAAAAAAATAACTAAAGCATGACATTTTGTATGGCTTCCTGCGGCTCAGATGAATGTTACTCAGGCAAGCGGGACAGAGCGTCGGCTATCACGTTGAGCCGGCCCGTAGGTGGATAATAGATAGATTAAAGTCCTGTAGGTACAATGCCCACCTGAGGATGCGTTTATTTTTCTGCTTCATCTGATTCATGAAAACTAATGGGTTATGGTCCGTGTACACTTCTACTACATACCTGTGAGGTACACTTCGAACTTTTTGCAAGTTAGCACTAGCGCCAACGCCTCTTTTTCTATCACCGAATAATTGCGCTGCGCCTTGTCAAATTCACAGAGTAATAATATACTGGGTGTTCCACTTTATCATCCCCAGTTTGCAACAACACTGCACCAGCACCCGAGTCAGAAGCGTCAACTTGAATTTTAAAGGACGGTCGAACCTTGGACTAGCAAGCACTGGGGCGGAAGCTAAGATCAATTTCAAGTTTTTAAATGCCTCTGCACAGTCCGATGACCACTTAAATTTAACGGCCTTCCGCAACAAATCTGTGAGAGGAGTGGCCACACTGGAAAAGTTCTGACAAAAGCGTCGGTAGTACGCAACCATACCGATAAATCGTTGAATGCCTTTTTAGACCTGAGCACTGGATAGTCCAGAATAGCACTAATTTGTCTTGTCGAGGTAACACTTTCCTTGGCCCACTCATAACCGAGGGTACGTCACTGTGCCTTGGCCAAAATGACACTTTTTAGCATTTAAGGTTAGATTTGCATGTTTCAACACTGTGAA
>WNGS01005448.1:20612-34257 GCA_020271785.1 Procambarus virginalis | reverse complement strand
GGTTCCTCTTGTTAGCGTCGGCTGGTTTTTGGGTGGGGTTGGGGGCCGTCGTCGTGCCACATACTGTCGCCTCTCTTTTGTGCGGCCTGGCGGGGCCGCTTTGGCTTGCTTTCGGTCTGGTGTTGCTTCTACACCGTTAGTACGCTGTCTTGTGCGTCGTTTCCCCTCCGGCCTGTTGTGCGCCGCTTGCACCATCCTGGTCTCCGCTGTTGTGTGCCATGGCGTCTGTGTCCGGAGCGCGTTTTTGCGTGATCCGGTTCTGTTCTCCCGGTTCGCTGTGATGGTGTCCGGGTTGTCAGCTGTGTTTCTTGCGGCTCGGCTGCCTGTGTTCTTCACTCCTGCCCGTGATGTTCGTGGCTTTGCTGTCTCGTTGCCGTCTGGATGACGTGTTCGAGCAGTCTTTCGGGCATGATCTTTGGTGTTCGTTCGGGGGCCTTGCTGCTCGTTGTTCTTGTGGTTGTTCCCAGGACTTTCCGGGGCTGTGGCGCCTTGGTTGGCTTTGCTGCCGTTTGTCTCGCTTCCAGGGGGAGGGGTGCGTGGGTCCGCCTCCCGTTCTGTCCCTTTTGATCTTCCTCTGTGGGTAGTTAGCTCCGGGCCCGACGGGCTCCCCCCAAAACCAGCGTTGAATGTATGAAACGCCATTTTCTGGGTGAGTCCCGGATGCTCCCCGCAACCCTCCCTCCCTCCGGTCGGCGTTTTTTTTTTCGTGTCTTGACATCCAGCCTCAGAACTGATGGTGGATAGCCGCGTGGGAGGTCTGGGCTCCCCTTCCCCTCCCGGGAGGGGGAGCTGCGCAGACAGCAGCGCGGTGACGTGTGACGTCATACTAGTTTGCTTGTTTTTCTGTTGGGGAGTTCTATCCACTAGTTTGGCTTTTGGTAGCAATTTTAACCAGAATAGGGGTTTGTTTTGGGGCGCTTACCTTTCTGGGTGCCTGTCCCGGTCGATGGCAGACATAGAATGCTTCCAATCACATGGGGGCTTCTATAGGCCATTGCTCCCCTTGCCTCTCTGAGGGGGCCCGTTCTGGCCGTGGTCCCCGGTAGGCCTAAGAACTCCATACACATGACTGATGCCAAAGTCTGACATTAGCATATCAGCCTGGATAGCTCCGGGGAGCCTCCGGGACTCACCCAGAAAATGGCGTTTCATTACATTCAACGCTGGTTTTTTCCTTCTCCTGTACAGTCGTCTGCGTTCTCTTTCTAGAGTGGTCCTCTTTCTGCCCCTCCTCATAGACACGTGCTTCAAGCAGACCTTGTAAGCTTCAGCTGTCAGTTGAGCTATTCCCTGTAATTACCTAAGTGTAATTACCTAAGTGTAGTTACAGGATGAGAGCTACGCTCGTGGTGTCCCGTCTTCCCAGCACTCTTTGTCATATAACGCTTTGAAACTACTGACGGTCTTGGCCTCCACCACCTTCTCCCCCAACTTGTTCCAACCGTCTACCACTCTGTTTGCGAAAGTGAATTTTCTTATATTTCTTCGGCATCTGTGTTTAGCCAGTTTATATCTATGACCTCTTGTTCTTGAAGTTCCAGGTCTCAGGAAATCTTTCCTGTCGATTTTATCAATTCCTGTTACTATTTTGTATGTAGTGATCATATCACCTCTTTTTCTTCTGTCTTCTAGTTTTGGCATATTTAATGCTTCTAACCTTTCCTCGTAGCTCTTACCCTTCAGTTCTGGGAGCCACTTAGTAGCATGTCTTTGCACCTTTTCCAGTTTGTTGATGTGCTTCTTAAGATATGGGCACCAAACAACAGCTGCATATTCTAGCTTTGGCCTAACAAAAGTCATGAACAATTTCTTTAGTATATCGCCATCCATGTATTTAAAAGCAATTCTGAAGTTAGAAAGCATAGCATAGGCTCCTTGCACAATATTCTTTATGTGGTCTTCAGGTGATAGTTTTCTATCTAGAACCACCCCTAGATCTCTTTCTTTATCAGAGTTCTTTAAAGATTTCTCACATAATATATAGGTTGTGTGGGGTCTATGTTCTCCTATTCCACATTCCATAACATGACATTTATTAACATTAAATTCCATTTGCCAAGTGGTGCTCCATATACTTATTTTATCCAGGTCTTCTTGAAGGGCATGACAATCATCTAAATTTCTTATCCTTCCTATTATCTTAGCATCATCAGCAAACATGTTCATATAATTCTGTATACCAACTGGTAGATCATTTATGTAGACAATAAACATCACTGGTGCAAGAACTGAACCCTGTGGTACTCCACTTGTGACATTTCTCCAGTCCGATACATTGCCTCTGATCACAGCCCTCATTTTTCTATCAGTCAGAAAATTTTTCATCCATGTTAGAAGCGTACCTGTCACTCCTCCAATATTTTCCAGTTTCCAGAACAACCTCTTATGTGGAACTCTGTCGAAAGCCTTTTTTAGGTCCAGATAGATGCAGTCAGCCCAACCATCTCTTTCCTGTAATATCTCTGTTGCTCGATCATAAAAACTGAGTAAATTCGATACACAGGATCTACCAGATCGAAAACCATACTGTCTGTCTGATATATCATTTCTCTCCAGGTGTGCTACCCATTTAGTTTTAATTATTTTTTCCAATATTTTGACTATTACACTTGTCAATGATACCGGTCTATAATTAAGGGGGTCTTCCCTGCTTCCACTCTTGTAAATTGGAACTATGTTAGCCTTTTTCCACACATCAGCTACAACTCCTGTAAACAGGGATGCCTGAAAGATCAGTTGAAGAGGAATGCTGAGCTCAGGTGCACATTCTCTCAGAACCCATGGTGAAACTCCATCTGGACCAACTGCTTTGTTCTTATTTAGCTCTTTGAGCATTTTTTCCACTTCGTCTCTAGACACCTCTATGTGCTCTATGTTGTTCTCTGGAATTCTTATTGTATCTGGTTCCCTGAAGATTTCATTTTGTACAAACACACTTTGGAACTTTTCGTTTAATGTTTCACACATTTCCTTTTCATTTTCCGTGAATCTATTTCCCATTTTCAACCTCTGAATATTATCCTTTACCTGCAATTTGTTGTTTATGAATTTATAGAATAGACCTGGTTCTGTTTACATTTGTCTGCAATCCCTTTTTCAAAATTTCTTTCTGCCTCTCTCCTCACTGCCGTGTAGTTGTTTCTCGCATCTTTGTATCGCTGGTATGATTGGGGGTTTGGCCTCTTCCTGTATTGATTCCATTTTTGTGTCTTTTGGTCTCTGGCCCTCTCGCACTTTCTGTTGAACCAATCCTGTTTCCTAGTTCTGCTTCTCTGTTTTGGTATAAATTTTTTGTGCCTTTATCATATATTTCACAAAACTTGACATACATCTCATTCACTTCCTTGCCTAGCAACAAGTCTGTCCAATTATACTCCCTAAAAAATTTTCTAAGGTTGCCATAATGTCCTCTCCTAAAGTCAGGTTTTTCAATTGCATCGACTATCATATTTTCTTCCAGATTATAACGCATTGCATACTTTATCCCCAAAAAGACATGGTCACTTTTACCCAAGGGAGGAAGGTACTGAATGTCAAATATTTCTTCCTCCTTCCTGGTAAATATCAAATCTAGCATGGAGGGAACGTCTCCTTCCCTCATCCTCGTAGCTTGTTTAACATGTTGATACAAGAATGTTTCCAGGATGAGGTCTACAAATTTACAGGTCCAGAAATCTTCTGTTTTAGCTTCATATGCTTCCCAGTCTATGGATTTCAAGTTGAAGTCGCCGACAATCAACAGTCGTGAACTATCGTTATCCGCTCTCGCTATGATCTCTCTCATTATCGTTATAAGACCTTCTCGTTTACTATCTAGCTCCTCCTTTGACCATGTGCTGCTTAGCGGTGGACTATATGCATTTATGATCACTAGTTTATCATCCTCATGGCAGATCTCTAGTGCTATTATGTCAACTTCTTGTGGATTGGTAGTCATTATTTCGTTCACCTTTAGGTGTTCTTTCACCAGCACAGCAACGCCACCGCCTTTCCTAATTTTTCTGTCCCGTCTCCAAATTGAGTAGCCCCTTGGGAATATGACCTCATTTAAAATAACATCTTCAAGTTTTGTCTCCGTGAGTGCAACAATGTCTGGTGTCTGCAGCTGTATTATATCACTTAACTCCAGTATCTTTGACCTTACTCCATCTATGTTGGTGTATGCAATCTTCAGGAACTTGTTCCCCATCTTCTTATTTTTCACTCCCCCTTTCTCTAATGATTTTGTTGGTTTGCTTTTATGTACCACTTTACTGTGTGGGAGTTTTGTTGCTTAAGACCGTCTCCCATTGAATGGTTGCAAGGTCTACATTTATTTTTTCCCAGTCGATCCTCTTATTGTTGAAATTGAATTGATTGAATATACCTTCTCGCTTGTTGAGTCTCTTAGACCTAGTACCGTTATTTATGCTAGTTCGCACTTCAATGAGCTTATGGTCTGAGTATGAAGTATCTGAGATTGTGATGTCTCTGATTAGTTCATCATTGTTTGTGAATATCAAGTCTAGTGTGTTTTCGTTCCTAGTTGGTTCTGTAATCTGTTGATTGAGCGAGAATTTGTAACAGAATCAAAAGTTCTCTGACCAGTGGTTGGTTATTTCCCGGGTCATTCCCTGCTATGATATTTGTGTTTGCCATTCTCCATCTTAGACTCGGTAAATTGAAATCTCCAAGGAAGATAATATCTGGAGCTGGGTTTGCTAGGTTATCAAGTATGTTCTCTATTGTATGCATCTGCTCTGTGAATTCCTCAACCGTTGTATCTGGTGGTTTATATATTAGAATAATAATTAGGTTTAGTTTCTCTACCTTAATTCCAAGTACCTCTACCACCTCATTAGTTGAGTTTAGTAGTTCTGTGCATACCAGGTCCTCTTTAATATACAGACCTACTCCTCCATTTGACCTAGTTTTTCTATCACATCTATATAAATTATAATTTGGAATCCAGATTTCACCATCCATGTAATCTTTTATGTGAGTTTCCATGAATGCTCCAAATATTGAGTTTGACTCTAATAGGAGGCCATTTATGAACTTAACTTTATTTCTTGACTTTGGCTTTAAACCTTGAATGTTTGCAAATATGAATGCTTGTCCATATTGTGTGCCACTTCTGGAAGGTTTTGGTAGTTCTCCCTCCTGGATGATGCCTGGTGCCTGGATGATGGCCCTGGACCTCCAGGTCACTTCTTGGCACGTTCCTCTCCAGGTTTCCGGGACTGGCACAGTTAGTGTTGGGGCTTCAGGCTTGCCGCTTTTGTTGCCTTCCATAGTTTGTAATTGGCACTTGGTGTATTTACGCATCTTTATCGGATCTTGGTGCCCTGTCTGAGTCTGCTTGGGATTTGGTGTCTGGCCTACCTCGACGACTGGCTGGTGTGGGCTCCCAGTCGGTCCGCTTGTCTGCTCGCCAGGGGTGTGTTTCTTTCCAGATCACCGGGTTCGGTTTCCTGGTGATCTGGAGGCCGTTCCATCTGTTTCCATTCCGGGTTTGGATCTGGCTGGGTCTTGTTTGGGGCTCTTGGGCCGCTCCTTGTCTTTCCCTCCAAAAGTGTTGCTGGGGCTGTGGTCCTGCCTTCTGCTGTTCATGAGGGGGTCCCAGATTGCTCAGCGGTTGCTCGAGCAGTTGTGCGGGAGTCTGAACTTCGACATGCTGGTCTGCCCGCAGGGTCAAGCTTGGCTTCAACGTCTGTTTGGTTCCTTCAGAGACTCCCCTTTCGCCTCGCTTGCAGTCGTTGGGTTCGTCCTCCGGGGATCTTGTGTTGGTGCTGCGTCACCAGCTTCCTCTTTGGGGTTTTCGGGGTTCCGTGCCTTGGCACCTCCCCGAGCCTTTGCTCGATGTGTTCACGGATGGGCCGTCTCTCGGCTGGGGCTTTGTGACCAGTGCTCATCAGGTCAGCCGGGGATGGTGGGGTCTGTCCGTCCGTTGGGCTCACAGCACTGTTCGGGACTTCGTGGCTGTTTGGTTTGTGCTTAGGAGGGTTCAGGTCACTCGGTGCTCTACCATCCAGCTCCATTCAGACTGTTTTCTGGCAGTTCTTTGCCGGAACCACAGGGTTTCTCTTAGGTGTTTGACCTTTGGGGTTAGTCCCTTTGAGTGGCTCGTTTGCTGGATTCTCGGGGTTTGGCTAACCGTGAGGTTCATCTCCAGGGTGTGTCTTATGTCATGGCGGACAGCCTGTCCAGGTTCATTCCTCTGTTCATAGATTGGCCAGTCGTTGCCTTGCTGACTTGTTTCGTTGGCTCTGCCGGACATTTGGACTCCTGGCCATGGACATCTTCGCATCGGCATGGTCTAGGCGTCGCCCATTCTATGTGGCACCCTTAGCCTCCTGCGAGGCATTCACGGTTGATGCCTTTCGGCAGGACTGGTCGAGGTGGGGATACCTGTTCCTCTTCTCCCGGTCCAGCTGTTGCTTCGGGTTCTGGCTCAGTTAGAGTCCATTCCCAAGGAGAATAGTCCTCATGATCCTTTGGTGGCCGGGCCAGCTTTATTTTCAGACGCTGCTTGATTGGTGTCTGAACCCAGGGCATTTTCTCGTGGCTCCGCCTCTTTCGGCAGGTCTTACCGGTCCTGTATGTGATTGGTTCGGCCTTCTTCTCGGCTCTTCGTGTCTGGTATTTTGACGCTGGTATCACCAGTTCTATGGTGATCAGGTGGCTTCGTTGATGGTGTCCCACCTGAGAGCTTCGTCTCGACGACAGTATGATGTTCCTGGTGTTTCTATGCACCTTTTTCTTGCTCTTCATAGGTTGTCTTCTCTTTCGCATTGGGTTGTCTAGTTCTTTCTTGGGTTTTCAGGACTACAGTTATTTGATGTTTCTTACTGTCGCCTCGTTTTGTGCGGCGCTGGCATGGACGTCACATCTGCCCCGTTACGTACACTTTCTCGTGTTTTGTTTCACCTCCGGCCTGCTCATGCATCGCCTGAGCCTTCCTGGTCTTTGATCAGGATGCCCTCTTCTCAGTTTGTGGTAGCCCCTTCGTTCATGTTTGGTTTTCATAGACCATATTTTGTTGGGATGGACCTCTGTGGGTCGGGTCGGGGAAGCTTCCGGCTCTTCCGTTGCAAAGGTTTCTGCTCTTTGGTACTGGTGGTAGGTTTGTATGTTTGCAGCCTTTCTCAGTCCTTCTGGCGACGGTCGAGACGCTGCTTTTTGAAGGGGTTCTTGGATTATTGGTGCTTGATTGGTTCGGCCGGGGTGCATCCTTTATTGTCCGATGCACCTCTTTCCCGTTACCTGCGTACCGTGTCTGGGGATGCACTTTGTGTTGATCCGGTTCCCTTCATTCCCTGTTTCAAGGCTCAGGTCTCCCAGGTCGTCCGCAGAGTTTTTAAGTCTTCCAGCCTGTGGTCTATCCCTGCACCCATGCTGTTCAGACGTTTACAGCTTTCGCTGCTGTGTTGGTGATGTCTTGGGCTCATTTCGGGCGCGAGGATTTGAGGGTTGCACAGCTTCCTGGCCGCCCGTTCTTTATGCGCGTGTCTGCTCCTGTGCATTCTTGTTGCCTTGGGTCGCAGGTTGCAGCCTGTTGTCTCGGCTTCGCGTTGTGGAGTTTGTGGCGGCCGCTCCCAGGTCAGCCCTTTTCTTTTCCTTCTCTTTGGGTATGAAGCTTCAGGGAGCCGTAGGGGCCCCCACAAAAAAACAGCATTGAATGTAATGAAACGTCATTTTCTGGGTGAGCCCCGGAGGCTCCCTGGCAACCCTCCCTCCCACCGGTCGGCATTTTTTTTACATTGGTTGAAGCTTAGCTTTCGAACTGATGCTAGGCAGCCGGCGTGGTGAGGTCCAGGGCTCCCCACTCCCCCTCTCGGGGCACGGAGGGCTGCGCGGACAATCGGCGTGGCAGTAAAGTGTGATGTTTGCTTGTTTGCTTGTTTCCTTGGGATTGTAGGGAGTTTCTACCTCTCTGTTCACTTTTATGTTTTAGTTTTTTACCATGTGGGGTTTGTTTTGTTATGCCTACCTTTCTGTGTGCCTAACCCCGGTCGATGGCAGATAAGGAAAACCCCAACCACAAAGGGGTTTTCCAGGGCCATTGCTCCCTGAAACCTCTCTGAAGGGGCCAGGTTCTGGCGCTGGTCCCTGGTAGGTCTGAATCCTTAGCTAATGTCCCGGTCTAATATAACATACATTAGCCCGATAAGCTCCAGGGAGCCTCCGGGGCTCACCCAGAAAATGGCGTTTCATTACATTCAACGCTGGTTTTTTGAGATTAATAAATATGTATTATATACTAATTTTTATGCAAGGGGTCCTTGTGACATGAAAATTATTTCAAGGGTTCTGCAGGGATGAAAAGTTGAGAAATGCTGCATTATAGGTTTACTTCATAGAATTTGTTAGTAAAAAATATTATTTATGTGTACACGTTAGATAATGAGTCTCTCTCCGACAGATCAAACCAAACCAAAATCTGCAAATCGTAGTAAACCACCGCGCTCTTCTAAACAAAGAAAATTATGCAGTTGTACTAAAAGCCAGTGTCTTAAACAGTGAGTTTGCTCAGTTACTCACAAGTATTCAAATGTTTTATGTGTTTATAGTTGTCGATGTTTTGATATCTAACTAATGAAAATGTTTTTACCGTCAGGTATTGTGATTGTTTTGCAAGTGGTGCATTTTGCGATAACTGTCACTGTACAAACTGTTTCAACAATGAGGATCATAAAGAAGAAAGACAGAAGGCTATTACAGCTTGTTTAGACAGAAACCAAAATGCTTCCCAATTAAAAAAATGTAACTGCAAGCGTTCAGGATGCCTTAAGAAGTATTGCCAATGTTATGAGGTAATAATAGACAAATCTTGATTTTGTGTAATAATATTTATTTCCAAAGCGGAAGAGACTTTTTAGAATAGAAAAAAAACTTCAAATGGAGTTGAAACCTTTGAAATAGAAACAAAATTTAAAAATGAAGGAAATTGCAGCAGGCTTATTGGCCCATGCAAAGCAGCTCCTTTTTTACATCCAACCAACCTTATTCATTTATAGATAGTGTTTAATTTATGCTTGAAACAATCCAGTGATCCCATATCTCTTATATTACCCAGTAATTTGTTTTATAAATCTACAACCCCATTCCCAAACAAGTATTTACCAAGGTCTTTTCAGAATCTAAACTTATCCAATTTGTTCTGTATACATGAAGTCTTATAAAGTGTCAGCTAGCGATATATTACTTACTCATCCAACAATTAGAACTAAACAGATTCATAAACAATTCACAAGTAAGTAATGAGCTTTGACAATGCAGTATGAATAACTTTAATATTACACAAATTATATGTTGTCTATATTATCAAAGCCCCTTTCTCACTTTTGTATTGTTGACGAGTTTGTTTAGCGATGATTACTGACTGAGCTCCAAACATGTCCCATCCCACCAGCACTCTGCTGATTGATGCGTTGCGAGTCTCTATGGGTAGTCATGCTTTGTTATTTGCAAAGAATCCATTTGTTTTCTTGTATACACTATATAGAAGAGTTCTTACATTCTTGTAAAGCCACTAGCACACATTGCATTTCAGGCAGGTCCTTAATCATAACTTTAATCTTAATTTTAATTATTAATCTTAATTATCTTGGATAAGCATTGATTAAACTAAAGTGTCATCTCGGCATTTGAGCGTTTTACTTCCTGTATATCTCGGCATTTGAGCGTTTTACTTCCTGTATACAGGAATTAGGCAGCATAGATTCCCTGTATTGTCATCACTGTCATCTCTCCATCTCACATTGTTTCACCATTATAGGAGTGAACCTCTCTAGATAAGTATATAGCATCAGTCTTTTTTTTATCTTCTCTCCCATAAGGACATGTTGATTATACCTCAATTTATTTAATTTGTAATATTACAAATTCACTCGATACTCGATGTAATATTACAGTATCCACTCGATTTAATGGCCTATATGGGGCTGTACCCAGATCGTTAAATGCGGGGCTCCGGTATTTCCGAAGTCGTTAAGTGTCGGTAATATTTCAAGTAACATTCAGGTAAGATATATTTGTACAGACAGCCACTGGGTCCACCACTCTAGTGCCTTCTACCCTGTGACGTCACAGATTCACGGCACAGTGTTTTGATTTGTCAAGTGGCTGGAATGTTCATTCTGTGACTTTGTTGGACATATCTGTGCAATAAAAGAACATCTGTGCACCATGTCGGCTCCAAATGCACTCATTGTGTCAGTGATTGCTGACTGGTGGGTGGATGGGCAGGCAGGCAGGGAGAGAGGGAGAGGCTGAAATGTAGGCAGGCAGGCAGGCAGAGGCTGGGAAGTTGGCAGGGAGGGGGAGAGAGGATGGAGATGGATGGAGGGATGGAAGGATGGATGGAGGGAGGGAGGGAGGGAGGGAGGGTTAGGGATGGATGGATGGATGGATTGAGGGATGGATGGATGGAAGGATGGATAGAGGGATGGAAGGATGGAGGGATGGAAGGATGGAGGGATGGATGGATGGAAGGATGGATAGAGAGATGGAAGGATGGAGGGAGAGTGGGTGGATGAAGGGAGGGATGGATGGAGGGAGGGTGGATGGATGAAGGGAGGGATGGATGGAGGGATGGGTGTTGAGTTGAACTACGTGACCAGTGAAGCAGAGAGAGTGTGTATGGGATGTGGGGAGCTGCCGGAGGTGTTTGTCGGTGGTGGGGGAGGGACCAGCTCACTCCAATAAGCCTATCACCCTTGACCCCATTGACCAGATTGGTTTCTTAAATTCCTTGATGTACATCATCATCATATATATTTTTGGTTACAGATTTTCTTTAGTTATATTATTAGGATAATAAAAGTTATAAAAATACTTGTTTCATGAATGCTCTATTGTATTAGATGGAGATTCTCCAGGCTCTCTGGCTGGCAATCTACTGAGCCACCTCCCAGAAGGGTGTCTTAGGGGGAGGGGGAGGCAGGAAGTGAGGGGGAGGGAGGGTGACAATAGAGGTCGGCGGCCTGCTTGCCATGTGAGGACCCCCCTGATGCCAAAACAAACCCAATACCGACCTACTGTTCTATCGACCACCAGACTGGTATATGAGGCACCAGATACTGGTCTCCCAAACTGGTTATTAGAACCGGCAGATCGGTAAATAAGAGGGCGTTAAATCGAGTGGATACTGTAGTAACACATAATTGCCTACATGTTTATGCCCATTTATAAATCCATATTTCATATACAGTACTGTTCAGATTATTTGGAAATTGTTCAGATTTCTATTAATTTGTACAAATTTAATCTGTAAAATATCTTAATTCAAAAAGTGGCATTTTGCAATTTCTTTAACCACTGCACTGTGCGACTCGCCTATAGGCACTCGATGGGTGGTGTGCAACGCGCTTCAGGGATCTTATAGGCATAGAGTATCATTCAAAACCCTGCTGCTGCATGGGGTTCACATCAGCTTCCTCAGAGCTCTCTTAACCCTTAGACAGTGCAATACATCCATATATGATTTGACAAAACAAATTTAAGATAAGTTTTTAAAACTTGCACAAACACTTCCAATTTTCTGGGGGGAGCCCCGTTGGTTCCGCAGAGCTATACAGGCTGATATGCTAATGTCAGGCTTTGGCATCAATCATGTGTATGGAGTTCTATGGGCCTACCTAAGACCACGAGCCAGAACCTGGCCCCCTCAGAGAGGCAAGGGGAGCAATGGCCTATAGAAGCCCCAGTGTGGTTGGAAGTATTCTATGTCTGCCATCGACCGGGTCGGGCACCCAGAAAGGTAAGCGTCTCAAAACAAACCCCTATTCTGGTTAAAATTGCTACCTCACGCCGAACTGGTGGATAGAACTCCCCAAAAGAAACGAGCAAACTAGCATGACGTCACACGTCACCGCATCGCTGTCTGCGCAGCTCTCCCCTCCCCGGGAGGGAGAAGGGGGAGCCCCAGACCCCTTTGCCAGTGATCCATACCCCAGTTCTTCGGCTGATGCTAGAGGCACCGGTTGTGTGCTCCGGCTCCAGTGGTTGTTTCAGCACTGTACCTAGAGTGTGGTGTCTGTCTTCTAGGTGGTGCGTGAGCCAGGAGTGAGTCTCCAGTACTCGGGCTGCTTGTGCCTAGGGTTACCTTCACTAGGTGTCCTGTAAGTACTGCCCTTGGGGCTTGGGGTTACCTCCACAAGTTCCTTGGGTCCTGCTTCTGCTAGGCCGTTTACTACTTCGTTTCGGCCGCCCTTTGTGTGATAGGGGGTTCTGTCTTCCTTGTTCACCTTAGGGTAAAGGGCAGTTTGCATTGGTAGGGGCGCAGGGTACTGCGCAGCTTGTTTCGCCAATCATAGCAGCCGGCTCTATTCCGCCTGGGTACGCTATACTTTTGCAGGGTTTTCTTTTTCTTTGTTTGTCTACCTGGTGGGGGGATCTACCTTTGGTTCTTTCCCCCTTTGTGCCGAATTCTCTTCCTTCTTCAGGTGGTTCCCCCCTGCTAGGTCCCCGTGAGTGTGCACGTCCCGGGGGTTCAGCTTTTAGAACGTTGTTTTGGTAGCCATGGGCGCCGGTTAGCAGTACCCTGCCTGGATTACCTGAGCGCGAGTCCTCTTATAGTAAACACTCGGGACCCTGGGAAACCCCTAGGGGGAGCGTGGTCCCGATAGATGTGGCCCCGGAGTCACCCCCTTGCTTCGTGTGAGTTCGAGGGTTGCTCTGTCACCTTGTCTCAGGTGACTCTCACGGTTTTTGCCTCCATCTGCAGCCTGTGGGGTCGGTGACACTTTCGGCCCGGGGTCCTGCAAGTTTTCTTGCTTGTTTGTGACTCGGTTACCCAGTCTTATGCTAACTGGGTGCAGGCAGCACGGGCATTGCACGTTGAGTTTCGGTGGCAACGCGCTAGGTTGATTGCTCCCCAGAAGCCCCGAGGCTGCCCCGTTTTGGTTGGTGGTCTTGTCGGGTCGCTGCATCTGGGTCCTTACCGTCTGTGGGTTCGGGGGCTTCCATGGTTTTGAGGCTCGGTTCGTCTCGGGAATTTCACTTCCGGGGGTAGCGACAGGGGCATTCGAGCCTGTTCCTCCAGCTGTGTTGTATGAGTCTGCCAGTGGGCTCCCTTCCTTTGTGCCTTTCATGGCTGCCCCAGTTTTTCTTGTGAGGCTGGGGCTTTGGGGGGACGGCTTGACTCCGGGTCCTGCCGTGTGGGTTCCCAGGGCTGGGGAGCGGCTGACTTGGGGGGCCTTAGGCCCTGTTGGACCCCGCTGGAGCTTTTTACCCTCTGGGTGGGGAGCCGGTCGGCCGAGCGGACAGCATGCTGGACTTGTGATCCTGTGGTCCTGGATTCGATCCCAGGCGCCGGCGACAAACATTGGGCAGAGTTTCTTTCACCCTATTCCCCTCTTACCTGGCAGTAAAATTGGTTTTGGATGTTAGTCAGCTGTCACGGGCTGCTTCCTGGGGGTGGAGGCCTGGTCGAGGATCGGGCCACGGGACACTAAAAAAGCCCCAAAATCATCTCAAGAGAACCTCAAGATAACTGGGCAGGGCTTGCTGTTGCACGGAGTGGGGTTTTTCCTTCCCCACTCTCCACACAAGTTGTTGGGCGTCGGCCCTCCCCGGGCTCGGTTCATTGTCCCTTATGCCGTTGGTTCCGTCCTGTCGGTGGGTGCTCTTCTCTGTTATCACCTCTTTTTCTTGGGACATG
>WNGS01005448.1:0-13144 GCA_020271785.1 Procambarus virginalis | reverse complement strand
GTTCGACCCTGAGTCCTGTGAGTGTTGCTGCTTGCTTGTGACTCAATTTACCCAATCCTCTGATGATTCTCTTCGGGTACAGGCGGGCGCGTGCGTTGCAGTCTAGGTTCGTTGTTGCTCGTTGCAACGCGCTAGGTTGGTTGCTCACCCGGATGCCCGGGGCTGCCCCGCTTTGCTTTTCGTGACCCGGACTTGGGGGTGGGGTCGCTTCGATCCTGGTTCAGTCCGCGCCTCCTCGTCCTTCCCCTACTGCTCGTTCTGGTCCCCCCCCCCCCTTGCTTCCAGCCCCGAAACGTCTGAGGGTTTCGGGGTCGGAGCAGGGGTTACTTGATCTTGAGACTCGGGCAGCTTCGGGGGGTGCCCCTTCCGGGGGGAGCGGCAGAGGCATTCGAGTCTTGTCTCCCGGCCGAAGCTTCGGGGTCTGACCAGTGGGCCCCCCTTCCTTCAGCTGTTCCGGCTGCTCCGTCCTTGTCTTGTGGGTCGGGGCTTGGGGAGAGGACTCGGCCTCGGGTCCTGTGGTGTTGGACCTCGAGGCTGGGGAGGGGCTGACTTGGGGGCCTTGGGCTCCGCTGGACCCCGCCTGGGTTTTTCTTCCCTCTGAGCGGGCTTATTGTTACAAGGAGTGGGGTTCTCTTTTCCCCCTCTGCGTACGAGTTGGATTTGGTGTCGGCCCCTCCCCGGGTTCGGTTCCGTGTTTCCCCGGGTTCGTCGGTTCCGTCTTTCCGGAGGTTTTCGGCTTATCGCATCCAACCTGGTGAGGTGCGAGCGGCCTTTGCAGCTTACCTCCTGCGGGACCCGGATTATGCCTCGGAACTGGATCCATCTGAGTTCAGGTTTGGGACTTCGTTCCCTTTCTGGCTCCGTTACGAGGTTCCGGAGTCTTCCTGGCTAGCAGCCTGCCCCTTGCTTGTTTTGGATTCCTGGCATTCCTTCTGTCGTTCCCGCACGTTGGAGTGGCGGGAAGCTTCCACGGTGATTCAGGTTTTCCTGGGGGGCGAGCTTGAGTACCTGAATGAGTGCTTGTTTGCCCCTGCCCTCCCCCGCGATGTGGGCGTTATTCAGCTCCATGTGCAGGTTCCCGTCCTTTCGGCGGCGCTTGTTGCGGAGGACTTGCGCGCCGGGGCCTTTTGGCTTCGGCCTTGCGGTTCTTTTCCATCCTGGAGCTGTCCTCGGATTGGCTCGTGGAGGATGTGAGGACGCTTGGGTCCGTCCCAGGGTCCGGCGCCTTGTCCTCGGCTGCGCGCTCGTTCGCTGCCTTGTTGAAGCTGTTCACGCCGATTTTGCGGGATGCGGTTTCCCTGTTTTATGCTTCCCGTCTCGCGTGTCGGCAGGCGGTGCTGGGTTCCTCCGTGGAATCTGCTTGGGCTCTGGCTCTTAGGCGTTCTTCCCCTTTTGTCCTCTTCTTTTTGCGGAGTCGGCCGTGGCGCAGTTTATTCAGGCTGCGTCGGCGGCTTGTCGTCCGATGTCGGACTTGTTGGTCTTCCGGGGGTCCCGGGTGGGTCTTCCCGGAAGGGTCGTGCCAGAGCTCGGGGTTCCTCTCGTCGTGGTAGGCCTCTGGTGTCAGGTTCGGGTTCGGCTCCTGCTGCGGACCCGCCCTCGTCTGGTCGGCGCGGTGTTCGCTCTGTGCGGGGTTCTGGGTCTCGTAAGGGTCGCCGGCCCTTTCGCGGTTTGCCCCGTTGACGGGGCGAGGGGGGGGGCGGCTTGCGCTGTTCGCCCGCGCCTGGTCCCACGATTCGTGGGCCTTTCAGGTCGTGTCTTGCGGTCTGCGGTGGCGTTGGGTGGCCCTCCCCCTTTGGGGGGGTCGGGGCTGGCAGGGCAAGTTTCTTCCCCTGCGCTCCGTCGCGTCGTCTTGGAGTGGGTACGTTTGGGCGTCGTCGAAACGACGTCGTCCCTCAGATGGGTTTCCCGTCTGTTTCCGGTTCCGAAACGGGACTGCGCGGACCTGAGGTTCATTCTGGACTTGTCCCGTCTGAACCCCTGGGTTCATTGCCCCTCCTTCCGGATGACTACGCTGTCTCAGGTTCGGCTCCTTTTGGAGCCGGGCGCTTGGATGGTGTCCCTGGACCTCCGGGACGCTTATTGGCATGTCCCGATTCATCCGCGGTTCAGGGACTGGCTCGGTTTTGTGGTGGGGCGTCAGAGTTACCGCTTTCGTTGTCTCCCGTTCGGGTTGAACCTGGCACCTCGCGTGTTCACGCGCCTTACACGGGTAGTCGTGGCTCGGTTGCGTCTCCTAGGAGTTCGGGTGTTGGCCTACCTCGACGACTGGCTGGTTTGGGCTCCCAGCCGGTCCGCTTGCTTGCTAGCCAGGGATTTGGTTCTTTCCCAGCTCGCCGGGTTCGGGTTCTTGGTGAACTGGAGGAAGTCCCATCTGGTTCCCTCTCAGGTTCGGACTTGGCTGGGCCTCGTTTGGGACTCTCGCACCTCCTCCTTGTCTCTCCCTCCGGAGTCTCTCCAGCGGCTGCGGTCCCGCCTTCGTCTGTTTCTGGTGGGCCCTCGGGTCACCCGGCGGTTGCTCGAGGGGCTGTGCGGGAGCCTGAACTTCGCGATGCTGGTCTACCCGCCGGGTCGGGTTTGGCTTCGTCGGCTGTTCTGGTTCCTTCGGGGTCACCCCTTCCGCCTCTCTCGCGATCGCAAGGTTCGACCCCCGGGGGCCTTGCGTCGGTTGCTGCGTCACCGGCTTCCTCTTCGGGTTTTTCGGGGTTCGGTGCCATGGCGCCTACCCGAGCCCTCGCTCGATGTGTACACGGATGCGTCGTCTCTAGGCTGGGGTTTTGTGACCAGTGCTCACCAGGCCGGCCAGGGGCGTTGGGGTCCGTCCTTCCGTCGAGCTCACAGCACGGTGCGGGAGTTCGCGGCGGTGTGGTTTGCTCTTCGGAGGATTCGGGTGGCCCGCGGATCAACGATCCGGCTCCATTCGGACTGCTCTCCGGTGGTTCATTGCCTGAACCGCGGGGGTTCGATGCGGTCCTTGTCTCTTTGGGGTTGGTCGCTTCGGGTGACTCGTCTGCTGAGTTCTCGGGGTTTGGCTCTCCTGGCTGTTCACGTACGGGGCGTGTCCAACGTCTTGGCGGACGCCCTGTCTCGCTTCGTTCCCCTCTCCACGGAGTGGACGGTCGACGACGAGTCCTTCCGCTGGCTTTGCCAGACGTTCGGGCGTCCCGAGGTGGACCTCTTCGCGTCGGCGTGGTCGCGGCGTCTTCCCGTGTATGCGGCGCCCTTCCCCGATCGCGAGGCCGTCGGGGTCGACGCCTTGCGGCTCGACTGGTCGAGGTGGAGGTTCCTGTACCTCTTTCCCCCGGTTCAGCTGTTGCTCCAGGTCCTGACTCGCTTAGAGACTTACCAGGGGAGAGTTGTCCTTCTGGCCCCTTGGTGGCCGGCCCAGCCTTGGTTTCCGGTGCTAGTTGCTCGGTGTCCGAACCCGAGGGTTTTTCCGCGGCTCCGCCTCTTTCAGCAGATCGGGCCGGTGCGTCACGTGGCTGGTTCGATCTTCTCCTCGAGTCTTCGCGTATGGTATTTTTGACTCGAGTTTATCATCATCTCTATGGTGATCAGGTGGCCTCCTTGTTGGTGTCTCACCTGCGGGCTTCATCTCGGCGGCAGTATGAAGTTTCCTGGCGGTCCTTCTCTTTCTTTTTGCGTCTTCGTCGTGTTCATTCCTTGTCTGTTCGGGTGGTCTTGTCCTTCCTCTCGTGGTTGTTTCAGGACCGTCATCTTATGCCTAACACTGTCGCCTCCTATCGTGCGGCGCTGGCGGAGCCGCTTCAGCTTGCTTTCGGTATCGATGTCACGTCTGCGCCGTTTCGCAAGCTGTCTCGTGCTTTGTTTCACCTCCGGCCTGCTCATGCGCCGCCTGAGCCGTCCTGGTCTTTGGACAGGGTGCTCGCTTTCCTTTCGTCTCCTCGTTTCGTTGTGGCCCCTTCGGTCCAGGATTGTTTTTCCAAGGCTCTTTTCTTGTTGGCTTTGGCCTCTGGGGGTCGGGTCGGGGAGCTTCATGCTCTCCTCCGGCGCAGGGGCTTCTGCTCTTTTGGTCGTGGTGATAGTTTTGTTCGCTTGCAGCCGTCTCCTTCTTTTCTGGCAAAGAATGAGACTGCTGCGTTCCGGAGGGGTCCGTGGGTGGTTGATGCTTGGTTGGTCAGGCCGGGGGTGCATCATGTTTTGTGTCCGTTTGTGGCGCTTCGCCGTTATTTGCGCGCCACGGCTTCTGTGTCCGGGGACGCGCTCTGGGTTGATCCGGTTTCCCTTCTTCCCTGTTCGCGGGTGCGGGTCTCTCAGGTCGTCCGCAGGGTTATTAAGTCCAGCCAGCCTGCGGTCTATCCCCGTGCCCATGACGTTCGGAAGTTCGCGGCGCTTGCTGCCGTCTTTGGGAATATGTCTTGGTCTGATATTCGGGCACGGGGTTTTTGGCGGTCGAACAGGGTCCTGGCTGCTCGTTACCTTGTCAATGTTCCTGGGCCCCGGCGGGCCTGTGTTGCTTTGGGTCGGCAGTTGCAGCCAGTTGTCTCGGCTTCGAGTTGAGGAGTGAGCGACGACCGCCTCCCGGGTAAGTCCCTCTTTTTTCCGTCTGTGGGTAGTTAGCTCCGGGGAGCCGACGGGGCTCCCCCCAGAAAACCAGCATTGAATGTAATGAAACGTTATTTTCTGGGTTAGTCCCGGAGGCTCCCCGGCATCCCTCCCTCCCTCCGGTCGGCGTTTTTTTCGCGTTTTTGACATCCAGCCTCAAGAACTGAGGTGTGGGTAGCCGGCGCGGAGGGTCTGGGGCTCCCCCTTCCCCCTCCCGGGGAGGGGGGAGCTGCGCAGACAGCGGCGCGGCAGCGTGTGAAGTCACACTAGTTTGCTCGTTTTTCTTTGGGGAGTTCTATCCACTAGTTCGGCTTTTGGTAGCAATTTTAACCAGAATAGGGGTTTGTTTTGGAGCGCTTACCTTTCTGGGTGCCTGTCCCGGTCGATGGCAGACATAGAATGCTTCCAACCACACGGGGGCTTCTATAGGCCATTGCTCCTCTTGCCTCTCTGAGGGGGCCTGGTTCTGGCCGTGGTTCCCAGTAGGCCTAAGAACTCCATACGCATGACTGATGCCAAAGTCTGACATTAGCATATCAGCCTGGGATAGCTCCGGGGAGCCTCCGGGACTCACCCAGAAAATGGCGTTTCATTACATTCAACACTGGTTTTTTAGGTCCAGATAGATGCAGTCAACCCAACCATCTCTTTCCTGTAATATCTCTGTTGCTCGATCATAGAAACTGAGTAAATTCGATACACAGGATCTTCCAGATCAAAACCATACTGTTTGTCTGATATTATATCATTTCTCTCCAGGTGTTCTACCCATTTAGTTTTAATTATTTTTTCCAATATTTTGACTTACACTTGTCAATGATATTGGTCTATAATTAAGGGGGTCTTCCCTGCTTCCACTTTTGTAGATTGGAACTATGTTTGCCTTTTTCCACACATTAGCTACAACTCCTGTAAACAGGGATGCCTGAAAAATCAGTTGAAGAGGAATGCTGAGCTCAGATGCACATTCTCTCATAACCCATGGTGAAACTCCATCTGGACACCCTGCTTTGTTCTTATTTAGCTCCTTGAGCATTTTCTCCACTTCATCTCTAGACACCTCTATGTGCTCTTATGTTGTTCTCTGGAATTCTTATTGTATCTGGTTCCCTGAAGATTTCATTTTGTACAAACACAGTTTGGAACTTGTCGTTTAATGTTTAACACATTTCCTTTTCATTTTCCGTGAATCTATTTCCCATTTTCAACCTCTGAATATTATCCTTTACCTGCAATTTGTTGTTTATGAATTTATAGAATAGACCTGGTTCTGTTTTACATTTGTCTGCAATCCCTTTTTCAAAATTTCTTTCTGCCTCTCTCCTCACTGCCGTGTAGTTGTTTCTTGCATCTTTGTATCGCTGGTATGTTTATGTGTGCATGTGTATGTGTAATTACCTAAGTGTAATTACCTAAGTGTAGTTACAGGATGAGAGCTACGCTCGTGGTGTCCCGTCTTCCCAGCACTCTTTGTCATATAACGCTTTGAAACTACTGACGGTCTTGGCCTCCACCACCTTCTCACTTAACTTGTTCCAACCGTCTACCACTCTGTTTACAAAACTGAATTTTCGTATATTTCTCCGGCAGCTTTGTTTCGTTAGTTTAAATCTATGACCTCTTGTTCTTGAAGTTCCGGGTCTCAGGAATTCTTCCCTATCAATTTTATCGATTCCTGTTACTATTTTGAATGTAGTGATCATATCACCTCTTTTTCTTCTATCTTCTAGTTTTTGCATGTTTAATGCCTTTAATCTCTCCTCATAGCTCTTGTCCTTCAGTTCTGGGAGCCACTTAGTTGCATGTCGTTGTACCTTTTCCAGTTTGTTGATGTGCTTCTTAAGAAATGGGCACCATACAACCGCTGCATATTCCAGCTTTGGTCTAATAAAAGTCGTGAACAATTTCTTTAGTATTTCTCCATCCATGTATTTAAAAGCAATTCTGAAGTTAGAAAGTGTAGCATAGGCTCCTCGCACAATGTTCTTAATGTGGTCCTCAGGTGACAGTTTTCTATCTAAAACCACCCCTAGATCCTTTTCTTTATCAGAATTCTTTAAAGATTTCTCACATAATTTATAGGTTGTGTGGGGTCTATGTACTCCAATTCAACATTCCATAACATGGCATTTATTCACATTAAATTCCATTTGCCAAGTGTTGCTCCAAATACTTATTTTGTCCAGGTCTTCTTGAAGAGCATGACAATCATCTAGGTTTCTTATCTTCCCTATTATCTTAGCATCATCAGCAAACATGTTCATGTAATTCTGTATTCCCACTGGTAGATCATTTATGTAGACAATGAACATTACCGGTGCAAGAACTGAACCCTGAGGTACTCCACTCATGACATTCCTCCAATCCGATACCTTGCCTCTGATTGTGGCCCTCATTTTTCTGTCAGTTAGGAAATTTTTCATCCATGTTAGTAGCTTACCTGTCACTCCTCCAATATGTTCCAGGTTCCAGAACAACCTCTTATGGGGAACTCTGTCGAAAGCCTTTTTTAGGTCCAGATAGATGCAGTCAACACACACGTGTGTGTGCACATGTGTGTATGTGCATGTGCATACCCACGTGTGTAATACACCTTGTGTGTGTGTATTTATATTTATATAATTTTTCTTTCGGAAGGGGCTCTGTTCCCTTCACTGTTGATGGGGCGCTGGGGGAGCAGCTTGCTCTCTTGACTCTCGCTTGGTCCCGCAGTTAGTGGGCATTTTTGGTTGTCTTCTGGCCTCTGGTGGCGGCAGATGGCTTCTCCCCCTTTGGGGGGTTCGGGGCTGGTGGGGTGGGTTTCTTCCCCTGCGCTTCATGATGTCATCTTAGTGGGTGCGTTGGACATGATCGATCCGCCCCATCTTCCGGGGTTCCCGTCTGCTCTATGCAGACACGGGCTTGGCGGATCTGCGGTTCTTCTGGAGTTGTTCAGTCTGCGCCCTGGATTCTATGCCCTCATCGGAGGACTGTTGTCCCCGGTCCGGCTTCTGTTGGGGCCGGGTGCCTGCTTGATATGTGCTTGATGGGGTTCTGGGAGTTCTACTCCCCAAGCCCGGCCCGAGGCCAGGCTCGACTTGTGAGAGCTTGGTCCACCAGGCTGTTGCATGAAGCGGCCCACAGGGCCACATACCCACTACAGCCCGGCTGGTCCGGAACTTCTCTTAGAAAACAGTCCAGTTTTCTCTTGAAGATGTCCACGGTTGTTCCGGCAATATTTCTTATAGTCGCTGGGTGGACGTTGAACAACCGCAGACCTCTGATGTTTATACAGTGCTCTCTGATTGTGCCTCTGGCAACTTTCCCTTCACTTGATCAATCTTGCATTTTCTTCCATATCGTTCACTCCAGTACGTTGTTATTTTACTGTGCAGATTTGGGACCTGGCCCTCCACTATTTTCCATGTGTATATTATTTGGTATCTCTCTCGTCTCCTTTCTAGAGAGTACATTTGGAGAGCTTTGAGACGATCCCAATAATTTAGGTGTTTTATCTCGTCTATGCGTGCCGTATATGTTCTCTGTATTCCCTCTATTTCAGCAATCTCTCCTGCTCTGAAGGGGAAGTGAGTACTGAGCAGTACTCGAGACGGGACAACACAAGTGACTTGAAGAGTACAACCATTGTGATGGGATCCCTGGATTTGAAAGTTCTCGTAATCTATCCAATCATTTTTCTGGCTGACGCAATATTTGCTTGGTTATGCTCCCTAAACGTTAGATGGTCTGACATCATTATTCCCAAATCTTTGACATGCTGTTTTTCTACTATGGGAAGATTTGATTGTGTTTTGTACCCTGTATTATGTTTCAGATCCTCATTTTTGCCGTACCTGAGTACCTGAAATTTATCACTGTTAAACATCATGTTATTTTCTGCTGCCCAATCGAAAACTTTGTTGACATCTGCTTGTAGTTTTTCAATGTCTTCAGCAGAGGTAATTTTCATGCTGATTTTTGTGTCATCTGCAAAGGACAACATGAAGCTGTGACGTGTATTTTTGTCTATATCAGATATGAGAATAAGGAACAGTAGCGGTGCAAGGACTGTACCTTGAGGTACAGAGCTTTTAACATCGCTTGGACTCGATTTTATCTGATTGACTGTTACTCTTTGTGTTCTGTTCGACAGGAAATTGAGTATCCAGCGTCCTACTTTTCCAGTTATTTCCATTGACCTCATTTTGTGAGCTATCACCCCATGGTCACATTTGTCGAACGCCTTTGCAAACTCTGTGTATACAATATCTGCATTTTGCTTTTCTTCTAGGGCTTCTGTGATTTTGTCATAGTGGTTGAGTAACTGTGACAGACAGGATCTTCCCGCTCTAAATCCATGTTGTCCTGGGTTGTGCAATTATTGTTTTCCATAAAACTAGAAATTTGATTCCTAATCACTCTTTCAAACACTTTTATTATGTGTGATGTTAGTGCAACTGGTCTATAATTTTTTGCCAAGGCTTTACTCCCCCCTTGTGCAACGGAGCTATATCTGCAGATTTAAGTGCTGCTGGTATCTCCCCTATATCCAGGCTCTTTCTCCATATTACGCTGAGTGCTCTCGCTACTGGTACTTTACATTTCTTTATGAATATTGAATTCCATGAGTCAGGCCCAGGAGCTGAGTGCATAGGCATATTGTCAATTTCTCTTTCAAAGTCTTCCGAGTTTGTGGTAATATCCGTTATATTATCTGCAGCTTGAATGTCATTCATAAAGAAGCTGTCTGGGTCATCAACTTTCATGTTGTTTATTGGTGTGCTAAACATAGCCTCATACTGGCTTCTTAGAATTTCACTAGTCTCTTTGTCGTCCTCTATGTACGTACCTTCATTTGTAATTAACGGTCCAATACTGGTCGAGGTTTTGGATTTTGATTTTGCCTATGTGAAAAAATATTTAGGATTTTTCCTTTATCTCTTGTATAGCTTTCTGTTCCAATTCCATTTCCTCAGACTCATATGATCGCTTCAACGTTTGTTCTATTTCTTCGATCTCCCTGCTTAGGCTTATTTTCCTTGCTTGTGATAGTTGTGTCTGCCGAAGCATTTCCGTTATTTTTCTGGGGGGAGCCCCGTCGGCTCCCCGGAGCTATCCCAGGCTGATATGCTAATGTCAGACTTTGGCATCAGTCATGTGTATGGAGTTCTTAGGCCTACCGGGGACCACGGCCAGAACCGGGCCCCCTCAGAGAGGCAAGGGGAGCAATGGCCTATAGAAGCCCCCGTGTGATTGGAAGCATTCTATGTCTGCCATCGACCGGGACAGGCACCCAGAAAGGTAAGCGCCCCAAAACAAACCCCTATTCTGGTTAAAATTGCTACTAAAAGCCAAACTAGTGGATAGAACTCCCCAACAGAAAAACAAGCAAACTAGTATGACGTCACACGTCACCGCGCCGCTGTCTGCGCAGCTCCCCCCTCCCCGGGAGGGGGAAGGGGGAGCCCCAGACCTCCCACGCCGGCTATCCACCCATCAGTTCTTCGGCTGATGCTATAGGCACCGGTTATGTGCTCCGGCTCCAGTGGTTGTTTCAGCACTGTACCTAGAGTGTGGTGTCTGTTTTTCTAGGTGGTGCGTGAGCCGGGAGTGATTCTCCAGTACTCGGGCTGCATGCGCCTAGGGTTCCCATCCCTAGGTGCCCTGTAAGTACTGCCCTTGGGACTTGGGGCCACCTTCCACAAGTTCCTTGGGGTCTGCCCCTGCTAGGCCGTTTACTGCTTGGTTTTCGGCCGCTCTTTGTGTGCTCGGGTGTTCTGTCTCCCTTGTTCGCCTTAGAGTAAGGGGCAGTTTTGCACTGGTGGGGCGCAGGGTACTGTGCAGCTTGTCTTTCCCAATCATAGCGGCCGGCTCTGTTCCGCTTGGGTACGCTGTCCTCTTGCGGGGTTTTCTTTTTCTTTTTGTTTATCTACCTGGTGGGGGGGTCTGCCTTCGTTCTTGCCCTGGTGTCCCTTGTGTTCTGAGTTTTCTGGTGGTACCCCCTGCTTGGTCCCCGTGAGTGTACACGTCCCGGGGGTTCAGCTCTTAGAAAGTTGTTTGGTAGTTTTGGGTGCCGGTTAGCAGTACCCTGCCTGGGATTACCTGAGCGCGAGTCCTCTTATAGTAAACGCTCGGGACCCTGGGAAACCCCTGGGGGCGCGTGGGTCCGATGGATGTGACCCCAGAGCCCCCCCCTCGCTTCCAGCGAGTTTGAGGGTTGCTCACCCCTTGTCTCTGGGTGACTCTCTGTTTTGCCTCCGTCTGCTGCCTGTGGGGTCGGTGACACCTTCGACCCAGAGTCCTGCGAGTTTGTTGCTCGTTGTGGCTCACTTACCCAGTTGTGCACAGCTGGTGCGGGCAGCAGGGGCGTTGCACTTGAGCCTTGGTGGTGGCAACGCTCTCGTGGTAACTCCCCGGGAGCCCTGGGGCTGCCCCGTTTTGGTTCTTGTTTTTCCCCTGGATTCCCCTTCCTGCCTGCATCCGGTTCCTTACCGTCTGTAGGTTCAGGGCGGGGTTTGTTGGTGTTGAGACTCGGGCAGTCTCGGGGAAATCCCCTTCCGGGTAGTGACGGGGGCATTTGAGCCTGTTCCTCCAGCCGTGTTGTAAGAGTCTGCCAGTGGGCTCCCTTCCTTTGTGTTTTCACGGCTGCCCGGTTTTTCTGGTACGGCCGGGCTTTGGGGGGACGGCTCGGCCCCGGGGCCTGTCGTGTGGGTTCCCGGGGCTGGGGAGGGGCTGACTTGGGAGGCCTTAATGGCCCGTTGGACCCCGTGGGGGTTTTTTCCCCTCTAGGCGGGGCTTGTGGTTACGCGGAGTAGGGTTTTCCTCCCACTCGCCGTACGTGCTGTTGGGTGTCAGCCCCTCCCCGGGCTCGGTTCCTTGGCCTTTGAGTCGGTTGGTTCCGTCCTGTGGGTGGATGTTTCCCCCCACCCCTTTTGGGACGGTGTTTTCGTCATGTTTCCCGTTTTGGGGGTTCTACGTGACTCCTGGTCTCGGGTGCACCTGCGCTTTGTGTGCCTTCGGGACTGGTTTTGGCTTCCGTGTTCTCGAGGGTTCGGGAAGGTGTTTCGCTACTTCCCGCGTTATTGGAACGTCTGTCGGCTCCTCGTCCTTGTCGCCGAGTTGGGCTACTTGTAGCCCTGTTGGGCTACTTGTAGCCTTGTTGGGCTGCTTGTGGCCGGCTGCGTGCTTATTTTGGGCTCTGTCTTCGCTTCTTTGGCCGGTTTATTGTTCCTGCTCACTCTTTGGCTTCTTTTTAGTGCAGTAGTCCTGGTTGCCGCCTTCCCGCAGAGACTGTTGCGCGTTTTCGGCCAGCGTGTCATGCGCGTGCGCCGCGGAGTTTGTTTTGGTTTGGGCGGTGTGTAGTGCTGGTGTTAGACGCCTTCTTGCTCCAGTGCTTCGCCTCTCGCTCTTCTCCCTGGCGCGGTGTGGCCCCTTCGCTCCGGGGGTGTCCTGGGTTCCAGTTGTGGGGAGGCCGCGCAGAGGTTTTCTCTGTCATGGGTGTGGGCCGCCTTCTTCGCCTCTCCCCTGCTCTCCTGCAGGTCCGGCTCTGGCGTCTTCACCTGTCAGTGCTCCAGGTTCTTCTGGGCTCGGTTGAGTCGTGTCACTTCGTGCTACCGTTAGCCAGGTGAGTTTCTGCGGTCTGGCGTCTTTTGGCAGGGTGCTGGATGCGGTGTTATATACCTGTCTTTATTTGGGTATCTTTTTGTACGACTGAGACCGTTCGCACACCAGTGTCTGTCCCCCTTTTCACCCCTTCCTGTCCCACTCTTGTGCATGTCCAACCCATGCTAGGGTCATTCAGGGGTTCCACCTTTGTTAGTGTTATGAGGTGTGGGGGGTTGTGGTGTTGGTTTCTGTACTCGCTGGTAGGGCTCCTGGCTGTGCTTGCAAGGTTTTTGCACTCTGGTTTTTGGGTCCCGCTTATCTGGTAGAACTTGCGGGATAGTACCAGTGGAGTGCAGTGGTGCTATGGCACCATCGGGGAACACTGTATATCCTTCAGAGGTCTGCAGTTGTTAAAAGACCTACGTGCGAGCATACGCCTTCTTGCTGGAAAATTACCTTGGGGTTTTCCTTGAGGTGCTTCCGGGGCTTAGCGTCCCTGCGGCCCGGTCGTCGACAGGCCTCCTGGACTGCTCATCCTGGCTGTGGACGTGGCTGCTCGCTGCCTACGTATGAGTCACACTGGTTGATCGGGTATCCTTTGGAGGTGCTTCTCCAGTTCTCTCTTGAACCACCCCGTCCTCGCAAAATTTAATAAGCGTTCTTGCCTTATTAGTTACGTGCATGGGTGACATGCTAACCATCGTTTTCCTTTTCGGAACTTCATGGAAACCACGACCTTCCTTACCCTACTTAGTATGTTAAATGAGCGTCTTATGGTTTCGTAATTACAATTGTTACTTACCCTATTATAGGTTGTAACAACGCTGAACACTGTGGGGGATTGCCAGTTATGCCCCTTATGGTCCATCCGTGGACTCCGGGGCACGCTAGCTTGCTTCGAATAGTTATGGCCATCCTGGTTGTGGGGAGTCTGTGGGCATGCAGGCCGCTCCATGTGGCTGCTGGTGGGCCTCCCTCTGGCCGGTCTAGCCTGGCT